>NDGM011104595.1:0-12865 GCA_002564305.1 Octomys mimax | reverse complement strand
GTGCTTTGTCAAGCTTGTTCCAAGTAGGTGCTTTAGACCACTGAGCCATCTCGCCAGCCCTTTCCTCGTTTTGAAAGTGTTAAATTAATCATTGCAGATAACTTTTGCTACTGTGTATTTCACCCTGAAATTCATACATGGATTAGAATGTACAATCAGAAACAGTGACTAAAGTAACATTATTTTCATACAGAGTAACAATTATTCCTACAGCCATACTTTTTTCTTTTGATATGATTTTGGCATATCTTGTGGATTTTGAAGGGAATCGTCTTGCAAAGTGAAAACCTAAATCTTGGGAGTGGCTTTTATTTTACTGGCAAAAATTAGATCTTGCTGAATCTGAGATATACTGGCATTAGTGCTGCAGAAATATATGATGAAAAGACAACAGAATTACATCTCAAAAATTTACTGCTACTCTGTACTGCGGGAACTTGCAATATTCTGCACAGTGCCTGCTGGGCTTCAGAGGAAGAAAGAGCCAAAAGATTATAACACATTAATAACATTAGGTCATATGAATTTATCTTTGATTCAGTGAACACAAGATAAAGTACATAATCTTATCAGGCTTAATTGAATCATATGCCAAAAATGCAAATATGGTTCAATTTTTCTAAATTGACCCAGTGCCATTTAATTCCCAAAATATTTCACAATTAACTTCACTATTGATATATTGAATCCTGTTTCTAGTTGGCATCAAATGAGATAATATATATTAAAATGTTCTGTAAATTACAATACATCATTAAATGCAAGGCTTTACAATAATAACTATATTTAAATAGTGTATTTTTAAATGAAACGCATGACATGTGCCCAGTATGCTTCATTGTAATTCTCCATTTGGTTATTTTGTTAATTAATGTTTCCAAATTATTATCTTTGTCATGGTCCTGTAAATTTTTAAATACAATTATAAAACAAAGGGAAATAGTCCCAACACTAAAATAGTTTTCTGTAAACCATCTTGAAAGAAAAGCAGAAGTTAAAATTTAAAATAAAGCTACTTAAAGTGTATTTTTAAGTACTTAAAGATGATAACTTAAGGTAATTAATATCATATACTGGATCTCTACAAATATTTTATGGAACGTAATGTAAGGAAATTGGCATTTAAGAATCAATGTCATCCATCACTAGATCCAACTTTCAACAAGTATAATCCCTGCTAATCATAAGACAAAGAACTGCCACTAGTTAGCTAGCTTGTGACTATACGCAATAAACAATAAAATTAACAATTGATATTTCAGTGGAGAAAAGACATTTTCTCTGAAATGTTAACACAACTGAGTTTAAAACTGTATTACCAAATGTGCTTCTACTTTTCTAGATACTTCTTCAAATCTGGTAAATAAATTATTTACTTCTTCTGCTTCACTTCCACCCACGGGCTGCTTACCATTTCACACTCTAGCCTAGGTTTTCTCAGAAGGGCACTCTGACCTTAATGACCCACTCTGAGCACCCTGACCTCAGTGACCTGATCTTTCCCTGAGCAGCCTTTTGGCTCCTGCATCCTAATCCTTTAGGGTAGCTCTCTGGTTACTTCACATTTGAATTCTGGTGTCTGGAAACTTACAAGTCTCAGAGGAAAGGTCACTGGGGACTTCAGGTTGGAAGGCTACTAGGGACTTCAGTATTTTTGTTTGATTAAAAACACTCCAGAAGCATGTTCTGTAATAGGAAGAGCAGCTATACGGGAGGGAACACAATGTTTACCTACAACAGGAGCTTCTGTCCATAAAAATCAAGGACTAAGTTAAAGGGTAAGCAAACCCAGCAGGAAGTCTTTGATGTGCAGGAGCTCAGATATGTGAAAGTCTTGATCAGCAAAAGCTTGCGAAGTGCTTACCCTCCTCTCCTTTGGGATTGGGCATTAACTCACTTCTGGGCATTCTCAGGAAAGCTGTTTTTCTGGTTGCTTCAACTTCAGAGCCAGTAAATGGCTTCTTGTTTGCAAGTGTTTATAGCAATCCTCCCCAGACTGCCAAAGTGAGCTCATTTGGCGTTAACATATTAATATTTGTAGGGGGCATCCTTATAGCTATGCACGTGGAGTTTGTAGTGTACTGTAGTCTTTCTTACCTGTTCTTCTTACCTTGAAATCTTTTCCTACCTCAAAAGATTACAACTGTAGTGAAAAATCTTCCACAGTTAGTTCTATCCCTTAACGGTTTTCGCAGGGGTCCATGTTCCATCTTGAGAATGCCGCATGCTGTTCAATGTCTCTGGATCGCTCGCAGCATCATCACTTTCTCATTTCCATCAACGAATATCTGTGTGACTTGTCTCCTCTTCTGTCGTTATTTCTACCTCACGTATTTACACTGTGACTTTAATTTTAAAACCTTTTTTGCTCAGCGATTCTGCTGTAGTTTACTTATCTTTGAACCCTACCTTTTCTATTCATTGTATCTTCAATATGGTGCACGAAATCTTATCCTATTATACTTAAATTATTATTTAATAATAATGACAATATTAATAACTATCATTTTCCAGGGGTTATTGATTTCTCTCTCATATATCTTTTTATTAGAGCAGCAACATGTAAATTGATTTTGTGACTGGCTGCTTCTCCGTACAGAATGAGCCATCTGCCCACCTGAGGCCGTGCATTCTTGCGGCTCTTTCTGGTGCAGACGTGGCCCCTCACGCAGTCAGATCCCTCATGCTGAAGACTGAGCTGGTTCCCGAATACAAAGAAGTTAGTGGCGATTGCTCAAGAGGTTTGATGCTTATAGAAACTGTACAAAAGCTATGATGAGGTACAGAAACACGGAGAGGCCAAGTTGTGGTGCTAGTATAGAGAAGTGAAAAAGTGAAACAGAAACACAGTACAAGACCTAGAACTGGGAATGGGGAGAAACATCAAAGCCAAATTTTGGGGGCTGGGAGATGGCTCGGTAGAATAAGCACCTGCCTGGCAAGCGCAAGGGCCTGAGTTCAATCCCCAGTTCTGCAAAAAAAAAAAAAAAAAAAATCACCTTGGTGGGGGTAGTGTTTTATTAATATTAAAATAAGGTCACTGTGGACCACACCAATGTAAACTGAAAAGCTTCATCAGGAAGATGATCTAAGTTTCAGTGTACTATATATGCGAGGAAACTCAGAAAAAATCAAGGACCTTGGTCAGTAATTCTGTAAAGGAAACTAATGTGAGTGTGTTTCTCCATCTGTAATGGAAACACCAACTTTTCTTACTAGGAAATGGTGGGTGGTATTAAAAATACTTGCAGCCATGTAGTTTGGGACTCATGCTGATTTAATTGTGAGAAGTGCTCACTGTTCTGTGTTCTACGCGGGGTAATAGAAAAAGCTGGAAAAGATGAACTGGTGTATCAGGACGTACTCCAGTTACTCACCTCACGGGCATCTGGCATTCCAGGTCCTGGAAGGCCTGAATGTGGAAAATGTGTCCAGAGTTGTTTTAGGATTCAGAGAAGTTGCATTTAGTGATCTAAACTTAGTAAGTCAGAGGAAGGCAATCATGCATTAAATCCAAGTTTGGCTAATATATGGCTCAAAATCATAAAAAAATTGTGTATAATTTCTTTTTTCTTCCTTCTGTTTTAAAATTTTTATGTATGCATGTATGTATTTATTTATTTGGTACATGGTCTTGCCACATAGCTCGGACTCGTAGTGATCCTCCTATCTCAGCCTCCCACCACTGGGATTCCAGGCATGCACAAGCACCCCCATGTAGGGGCCTGTCATGGCGCATCTGAAGTGCTGGCCCAGCAAGGCGTGTAGCACTGGGGTTTGAACCCAGGTCCTTGTGCTTGCCAGGGAGGTGCTTAGACCACCAAGCAATTTTCCCTACTCTAGATTTCTTAAGGCTTCAAATTCAATAAACTCTGGAAAGAAAATGTTCACAAGTTGCAGTACATTCTGTTTTTTTTTCTCTGGCAGGGTGGTCTGGTTTAGATTCCTGATCTATGGCTCACAGACAGTGTGGCAGTGTGATGCGGGGAACTAATCAAACTGTTGTCTGTTTTTTCATCTGTAAGAGCAGGATAAACATAGGCTCTACCTCATGACATTGTGAGGAATAAATACTTTACTATGTATAAAGCATTCGGAATAATGTTGACACAGAAAGGCCTCACTAACTGCTAACAATTACTTCTTTTGAGTTTTAGCCTGTAAGCCCTCTCAAGACTGCAGATTTATAAAACACATGCCATTTTAGTATATAACTGTTTTCAAGGTGATTAATATATTCACTTATTTAATAACTGTACACTACTGCCAGCCTTTCAAATGTCTGCTCTCTCCGTCTATTTGCCGGTCTGTACATTGGTCTGTGAATATTGGTGTCTCCCCAAATTAGTATGTTGCCACTTATTCCTCAATGCAAAAATATTAAGGAGGACTTTAATAGGCGATTAGGCCTTGAGAATGGAACCCTGATTGGCGAAATTAGTAGTTACACATGAGATTCCCAAGGGGCTTGTCTGTCCCTTCTCCCATACGACACATGGAAGGCACCATTTATAAAGCACAGAGTGAACCCGCGGCAGACACCGCAGCTGCCACCACCTTGATCTTGGACTCTTCAGCTTCCAGAACTGTGAGGAAGACACTTCTGTTGTTTATAGGCAACCTGGCCAAATATAGAAATATGAAAGGGAATACATATATGTGGCCCTATTTAAGATAGTTCAACTCTCTACTACCTTTATTTAATTATAGAAACATTAAGCGCATGTGCGCGCGAGCGCGCGCGCACATACACACACACACGCACACACACACAGAGTCCCCTCACAGTTTCATCCACTGTCTTACCCAGTCTAAATTTCAGCACATATAGAAAGATAAAAAGGGCCCACCTCCATGCTATTTATATGTAAAGTGCACGCCAAAGCTAAAACATCTGTTAGCCCATCGTCTCTCCTCCACCCATAGGTCTTTGCACTTACTGGGATGGCCTCTAGCTGGGATGGCCTACGATCTGCATTTTTAATTGACTGCTTTGGCTACTCTCATGCGCACTGACTTTCCTAAGTAAGTGCCGTAGAGCTTTAAGTGAGGTTTCACTCATGCTGAGTAACCAAAATTCTGTTATGCTCAGCCTTATGGTATCTCTCTATTTGGTACTTACTCATATAGGCTTCCACTTCTAATTCTTTATGTTATAGTAATTTTTAAGAATTAATTGCACTCTTGGTAGCACCTGGAATGAAATGGACAAAAGCAAACAGTAAGACATGCTCACAGGGTTAGTCCTTAAGACTCTTCCTCCACCAATCTGACTGAGATTTGTGCAAAGATGTTGGTGCAATGGAATATCCATTTTCACATTCCAGGCCAAAATAAAATATTTCTTGTTATCCCACAGGGGTGGATTCCTGTGCTGAGTTTACTTTTTACAACTGCATGATTTTGTGGTTAGGTCAGCTCCTCTGGAAACACTCCCAAGATGAATATTTGCCTTCAAGCTTTCCCTCCGACACGTTGTCCAGTTTGAACCTCCGCATTCTAAAGCTGGGTCTTTGCCAGGAAAGGGTTCTACTTCAGAAAGAGCTGCCTTTTACTTACCTCCTGAATATGAGAATGCTTCAAGCTTTCCTTTCTGACCTTTGCTCTAGGTGGTGCAGTTCAATTGTCTCACACATTTATTTAAGCTAATGATAGAAGCATTAAGCAAAAGTTGAATAAAAGGACAAATGGATTCATCATGAAAATTCACTGCTATAAAAAAGTCCATACACTGAGATGCTACTTATAGTGTGTAATAAATTTATGAATCCTGTTGCTTCAAGATATCATATAGGCTATACATAAATAGGTTTGAGAAGGGCTACAGCAAGCCATTAAACACAATTGGGATGGCAGAGATGGAAGTGGCAGGCTTACCCCTTGCCTTTGAGAGCATTGTGGAGGTGAGCAGCACACTTCTTAATGTTTCAGCCACAGAAGTATTAGCTTCCTGTGGTTGCTCTAACAAATGACCACATATTTGGTGGCTAGATACAGAGGAAATTATTCCCACAGTTTTGGAAGACAGAAGTCTAATATCACAGTATTGACAGTGTATATTCTCTCTGGAGCTCTAGGGAAAAATTAGATAGCTTCTGATGCCTTTCTGGATATTCCAATCTCTGTCTCTGTGTTCATGTTGTCTTGTCCTCTCTGTATGATGACAAATGATGGCACTTACAGCCCACTTTCCTGGTCTTAATTTTTCCTCTGAGATCCCTCTGAACTGTAATCATATTTTGTGCCATATCAAGTAGCATTTATTCATTTTCCATAAGGCATCATTTTCACAGATTCTAGGACCTTATGCATATCATTTTGAGGCCATGGTTCAATCCAGAGAGAGGGTTTATCATTACAGGGTTGATTTATTTTCCTTTGTTTTTTACTCAGAGGACTACACTACCCTACTCTAGAACTTATTCCTTTCACAGTCCTCCAAACTTTAACTTTCTCTTACTACCCTCTTCATTTCCTACGTTGGTAATGAGCACTAATTCTGCTGGATGACAAGAGAAGACAAATATATTTGAGAAATAATATATTTGGTTTTTGGATAACACTAATACTTACAGGATTTCTCAGAGGCTTACCATGCCAATTGTCCTTGAGATACTCCCAAGAGTCTCTTTCCTGACTCTTAACCATGAACCTGCTGGTTAGTATTTCTTAGCATATATTTTAGGAAACTATGCTCTAAAACTAATGCCTATAAGGACAACATCAAGCTCCAGTTTATTTTTCCTTAAGGTAACAGATGTAAGCCTAGAGCTCTTCTCATTGCATTTATAGGTTCTAATTGCCTCATAATTATTTGAATCAGTACAATAAGGAACCTAGTTGTTCTTTGATTTAATGACTTCTCTCTGGATTTGAGCAGCTTTTCTTTCTGTTGGGTTTATGTGAAAGCCAACAGCTTTCTCGAGAGCCATCCAGCTACTGTAATCTAAATACACACATTGTCCAAGCAAAGCTGCATTCGGCTTCTGCAATTGTGATGGCTCACTGTGGGTAAAGAGCCAAAGCTTCCTGTAAGAAACTTGGGTGTGCTAGCTTGACCCTTCCAAGTCTGGCTGCCAAGCTTACATCTTTTAGAGACTGAGCAGATCTCAAAAAGAATGCTATACCTACTCCCCTACATTTTCTGTTTCTTTCTTTTGAAGGCAGGTGTGAAAAAGAAGACTATTATTTTATCATAATAGGTTGACATATCTTTAAGTTCTAATTCTTTTTTATTTTAATAAGTTCCTTATTATCCTTTTATGTTTTCTTCATCTGGTTATTCAATAATTAGCTAATGAAACTTCCTATTGTGCCAATGTGTGTGGTTGGTTTTGGAGAAGAAAATGTACTTCAATCTGGATGTGATTCTGTTTACTTTTAAGAATACTCTCTGTTTAGGACAGCGTGAAAAATGTGCACGTTGTGAAACACTTTAATAGCAGTGTGAGGAATATAGTATAGTAATGAAGAGGACTGGCAGGTAAACTCTGCTTGGGCAATTTTGCAAAAACAATATTTAAATTGGATCTTGAAAAAAGAATAGCAGTTTATTAACAGAGAAAGTGCAGCCCACCAGGGAAAAATAACATCCATAGAACCCAGACACAGGCAAGCGCGGTGTGCCTGCAAGTGCTGAGAGGTCCATAGTTACTACACAGAGGTAAGAGTGAACTGAAAGGAGAGGAGCTTCAAAATTTAAATTTATCTCTAATTTAGAGGAACGCTGACTGCTCTGCTGAGAAGCTTAGGCATTACCTAGCTGGAAATGCGAGTCTTTGGAGGACAGGACATTACATAAAGAATTAACCTTGCAAGACTTTGGAAAGATAGTTCTGGAAGACAAGACTTATGAAGATATCCTTTAAAGATTAGCACTAAGGAAACTTAATAGTACTTTGTTGTAATTTGAATAATTAATTTGAAGATAACAATATGCAATGCAACAACTATTATTGGATTCCTGACATTTGGTTTGGTGAAATGCTATAATGTTTTAATGTTTTTGTACTACTTTTTATTCTTTTTAATGTAAAAGAAGAAAGGAGTGAGGGGAAAAAGGAAAAATGAGGGAGAAAGGCTCAAGCAGAAATTCACTAAAGTGTTGAGAGCAGCTATCTCAGAGTGGGTATTATGGGGAATTTTATTTTTTTGTCTGCATGTTTTTATATTTTTTAAACTATTTTCAATAAGTGTATATGTATGATTTTTATAAGCTGAACAAAATGTACAAATGCTCTTTTTAAAAGACAAAAAATTGAGACCCCAATCTTAAGCAGTGGTCACTGAGAAAAAACTAACAAGGTTGGATGACTATATGAGTGACAGTTGAATGAGCTACAGAGAGGCTGATACTGATCCTAAGATTTTGGTCTTACTTCCTTTGTGTGTGTGTGTGTGTGTGTGTGTGTGTGTGTGTGTAGTAAATAGAGTGGCAAGAAGAGAAACTGCTTGGGGGTAGCTCGTGGATGAGAATGGGTAGAGAACTACTGCCTTGTGAGTAGGAAGCTAGGCAAGGTATTCTTTGGTGCTAGACTAGTGTTTTACACTGTTTTCCATTGTTGTAATGGAACATGACACACTAATTTCTAAAAAATAGAGTTTTATTTAGCTTAAGGTTCTTACAGCTGAGAAGTGCAAAAACATGGAATCAGCATCAGTAAGGACCTCCTGTCTGTCTCACACACTAGGTCTGGGCTGGGTCCTGATGGGTCCGGTGGGCATGGGGGAGTAGAAGCTCTCCCACATGCATGCGAGGCCTGGGATGATTCTCAGGACCTTCTTTCTGCATGACAATAATGTAGAGGGCATCATATGATGCAAAAGCAGGCAACCACAGAGGGCCTGTTTAGAAAACCTGCGCTTGTGATAAAGAACCTACTGCCACGCTAACAACATTATCCATTCATGAGGACAAGGGGATATGTTTCTAATGGATGAACTAATTGGCCCCTACCACTCAATGTGTAGTCCTGAGAATTGGAAGGTGGAGGTGGACATCCTGAGGTGGGTCCCATGCACTTTCTCCTTCCACTGTTTCCATTGGCAAGCACGTCCTTTGGGTGTTTGCTTTTTCTGTGGAAACAGGAAGAAACAAGAATGCTACAGTCCTAGTAGCATTTCCAATGTTCAGCTTTAGTGTCAAAAGGTAGGATGGGGAATATTCATTTTGTGGATAGAAGTCATGAGAGGACACAGATAATAGTTCTGGAGCTGGCCACCTGCTGCTTCTAGTGCTATAATCATGATGCAGGCAGTGTTTCTCATAGAGGCTAATTCTACATGGTTATTGTGGAAAGGTGCTCCTGTAGCTCTAATTAAGTTCTCTTTCTCCAGTGATTCCACAAATCATAAAACATCAAGAACTTTTTTCTTGCTTAACTACAGTGATTTCAATCATCTGCATCTGATTTCTGGCCAATTTACCTTCAATGAACTATTTTATAAGGAAATTATTTAAACACTTTTCTCTTTAGAGAATATGTCTGGCATTACATATGTTTGATGGCTCTAGAAAACACACTTGTCCTCTCAGTCATGAGACTATGGAGGACACAACCTTGTCTTAGAAACCTTTGTATGCCTACTGTGTAGAGTATTAGTTTGTACTTGTTCAATAATTTTTTTACATTTCCTTGAATTAATTGAATTGCCTGAGCAATTTATGCTCTTCTTAATAGTGTCAGATTAATATAGTTGGCAATCTCCCTAACTCTGATAGTTGTTTTACATGATAAATTGCCTGTGTTGTTAGTATCTAAAACACTTTGATCTTAAATTCTCCAGAAATCTCAAATGCACACCATCTGGCTCCAATGACTCATGGAAATTTAATGTCTCGAGTTGTGTTCACCACCTGTTGTTTCTTTTGTTTTGTTTTTATGCTGGTGAATCATATTTGCTTTCAATGAAAAGTAATTTCTTAGTAAAAATTCCACATTTATCCTGTCAGAAATCATACCTGAGTGACTGACACAGAGGGACAATCCTACCTTTGTGAATCCTCAAATGATCCTGCTCTCCCCAGTGGCTATATCCCTGTGTTATGAACTTGTCACACAACCTTTTGGCCCTTACCCTAGTCTCATATAAGAATGGCTTTTATGCTAGGGATTTTATTGAATTTGTTTGATAGAACCCCTCTCACACTTCAGCAGTATTCATATCTGGTGTTTTATGCCAATATTGTTACCTCTACCATATGTTGTATATCTTATTGTGAATACTTGTGATTCTAATTCTTTCTATGGTGGCTGCCCTACAAAGGATTCTTACCCATTTCTGTACAACAGCAAAACTAAAGGGAAGATGAGATGGGGACATACGTGCTCCTTCTGTACCACATAAATTCTTTTCCTATCAAGCAGCAGGAGCTGAACTCAAACCAGATGAAGGATAGAGAAAATCTTGGTTCCAAGAATCAAGAGCAGAGGCTTAAGATGTAGGTAAAATGAGGGTTGTACTCTATTTCTTCTTGGATTTCTTCGTTTCCTTCTGTATGTACTAGCTTCATCCTTAAGTTGGCTTCTCCACACTTGTAAGACATCTGCCAGTAGCAGAACACAGTCTTGTCATCCACTGCACAGAATTCAGAAGCCTTACTGGAGTGGGAACCCTCTGACTAGAGGAGCAGTACACTCCTGGAGCAACCTCATGCACTGTACTTCCTGACGTTTACCACTGAGAGATTTCAATGGCAATGGGGAAGGAATCCACGGTGTCTCTTCATCTGGTGACCCGGTTTTGCTGTGGTTTTCTAGGTACATTTTTCACCATCCCTAATTCCAAATACACAGTTTTGTATCATTTTGACATTTTTCTGCTTATTCTGTTCACAGCAAGAATCTCAGGGAAGGCCTTTTTTACTTCATATCTTTGCTGTTTATGCTCTCTCTATGCTTCTGGAGGCTTGCCACTATAGAAAACTAATACATGTTGGCTCTCTATATGTCACTAGGGTTTAGAGGCATTGGAATAATTTGGATTATACATATTTTGTATATCCCTGACACAGTTTGGATATAATTTGTTTCCAGAAATCGTGATACAACTTCATCCTCATTGTGAAGTGTTAAAGAGGCTGCAAATTTAATTCAATTATGGTGTTCAGAGGTAGAATCTTTGGGAAATGAGTAGGATTCAATAAGTTTCTTGGGGTAAAATTCTATGTCTGAATCCTGGGGGGCTTTATGAAAAGAGGCAGAGGGGTAAAAAACAGAGAGACATACATATTTCCTATCTCTTGTCATGTAATGTTCTGCAACTCTTCAAAACTCTGCCAGCAAGGGCTGGGGAGATAGCTTAGTGGAATAAGTGCTTCCCTGGCAAGTGCAAGGGCCTGAGTTTAATCCCTGGTTCTGCAAAATAAAAAATTTTTAAAAAATACAAAAGAACTCTGCCAGCAAGACAGCCATTGCCAGATGAGGTTCATCAACTAAAATAAGCCCCTTTTCATTATAAGTTCCCCAGCCTTATGTGTGGAATTACAGTAACAAAATACAGACTAACACATGATTTGCCTTCTGGGTCATATTTAGGCACAGTTAAGCAGTCAGTCTATCAGTCAGCAAGCACATTTGTGTGCCAGGCATTTGGTTGGGGTTTGATGGGGAAAATAACAAGAAGTACAATGTATGCAGTGCCATGTTAAAATATTTCAAAGCAAAAATAAATGTATGACATCCATCCCCCAGGTTTATACTCTCCTCCTGCCATTTTTAGAATTTTATTTTCTTTGGTGCATTTAGTGGTTCTTAGTGACATTGCGCTGCTCCATATCTGTGGTGTTCTGTGGTTCACTGGTGCTGGAAGGCTGTTGTGTCTGTTCACCCAACCATCGGAATACCTCTGAGGATTTTAAGGAGAGTGACACTCACAAGTTGCCTCGGGGCTTCACCGTCCAGTGGAAAGTTGCATGCAAATGGTATTGTGGTGCTACACTGTAGACATCAGCATCAGATCCAATGAAAAAACTCAGAACAATGGACTCCAACAAAATTGATGAAAGTCAGATAGGTAAGAAGCACTGTAATCATAGGGCATGGAACAAACAACATAAGTATTACACTGAGGGCAGCCCAAATAGCTCAGCAGATTAAAGTGCCTGTAAGCAGGCACAGAGGCCTAGGGTTTGATCCCCAGGCCTGCCAGGGGCATGCTGAGACAGCAATTGAGACTGGGCATGGTGGCACATGCCTGTAATCACAGCTATTGGGAGGCTGCGAACGGCAGATCACTACGAGTTTGATCTAGTAGTGAGACCCTGAACACCCTGTAGACCCTGCCCTAAAAAATAAAAAATAAAGTATTATACTGAACTACTAGGGAACGATAAATACATCTCCATAGTTAGACTTAAATATCTGAAAAAATAATAGGAATGGCCTCATTTTGCCTTTCCTCATTAAATTGGCATGGCTAAAGTTTCTGGTGATCCTTAAATCAATATTTGACACTAAAAGGCATAATTTTCTTTATGAATACATGATGAAGCTATAGGCAGAAGAGACCTTTTAATCTCTTTTGTTCAATAGTTACAAAAATTCTGTTTTTTAAAATTAATTTGATTGAGAAAGAAATAGCAATGAGACAGTTTCAAAACAGGTTAGTAGGACAGTTACAATAATTAATACATTGCATATTGTTGTCTTCATAGTAGTTATTCATAGTTCAAGATGCAGACATGATCTCTTTTTTTCAGTACTGGGGATTGAAATAAGGACCCTGCGCTTACAAGGCAAACACTTATTCTACTGAGCTATCTCCCCGGCCTCTGACATGATGTCTAAACTCTATTAGTAAAATCTTTCTTCTCACTGAAGTAAGAGAAAGTAGCTGTATATCTATCCTAACTATTTTGTATATA
>NDGM011104592.1:0-28696 GCA_002564305.1 Octomys mimax | reverse complement strand
CAGAGCTGGGTGGGGTACAGCCCCTGCCCTTAGGAACTCATGTGGTGCTGTTTGGACAGTGTCCCAGAGACCTGCCGTGTATGTGTGTGTGTGTGCATGTGCGCACGCACAGTCCACAGCACCCACTCCTCATGTTCTGGTCGCTAGGGCTCCTCCCCACCAACACATCCACCCATACTCACACCTGCAACGTGCGCATGCACACATACACACACACACACACGCTCAGGCCCACTCTTCTCTGCACAGAGCTGGCAGCCACACAGCTGACACACACAGGTCAGCAGGTAAAAAACACAGAGCAGAATCCAAGAGGGAGAAAAGCAGCACCACGCTTGCGTGTTTGCCAGTGGTCACTTTCTGAACCGGAAGAGTCGCCTGTGCTTCCCCGCAGCATGGACGAGGGAGGAGAGGAGGACGCCCTTGGCTGAGCCTCCTGCGGGCGGGTGTGCTCGAGGTCCCCAAGGAGCCAGGCAGGAGACTGTGCTATGCTTGGATCAGATGTGCCACCTCCTCGTCCCCACCCCGCCTGACACACTGGTGTCCGGCCCAGGGCCATAACATCAGTGACAGCTGGCAGCGTCACCCCTCACTGAGCACACTGCCCCACCTGGCATTGTCCTCTGAGGCCCTGGCAGTTACTGCTTTGCTACAGTTGAGGAAACCGAAGTCTAGGAAGGGGAATTCGCCCTCCTCACCCTTAGCATGCAGGCAGGAGAGGGAACCTCAGCGGCAGCTGTGGCCTGCGTGCTGCCTGCACCTGCGCCAGAGGCCAGGCTAGCATCTTTCCCGGAGGAGTATGGACCAGGGCACCCAGGCCAGGGGACGCGGGCAATGGCAGGAGAGAGCTCCACAAAGCAGAGTGGCACTCGCCCCCACCTTGTGCCCATCGCCTTCTCCAGATGTGAAGTGGACTTGAGCGACTTTTGGGTCACCCCCATAGGGACAGGGCAGGCCTCCCTGCGGACTGTATCCCCACACACCACACACGGGGTCTCTCCAGGGAGGCTGCCCTCAAATGTTTGCAGTTCAGGGACAGACAAAGGCCAGAATGGGGAGGGAAGGCTGGGTGGGAGCAGCCTGCGACCGTCCGGAGAGGAACTGGGTTTGACCCCGCGGGGGCCGCAGGCAGCCACTCCAAGGATCTTCCTGGCCTGAGAATTCCGCATCTGGGTCTTACGCTGAATCGGTGGCACAGGACGGGTCAGCCTGACCTGAGAAGCAGATGGGCGCTCCTGACTGCAGCTGTGGGTCACAGATGCCCCGAGCAACCTGTTTGGACTTAGGGGTGTGCTGCGCCTCAGCCCTAACAGCACAGGGCGTGGGCGGCCGCAGCTTTGCAGTGGCTTCTCCCACTGGTGCGCTACGGTGTCGCTCATGCACGTGCACCCGGCCCATTCACAGACCCTCCCAGCCCCAAAGCCAGCCGCTAAGTAGGAGTGTGGTGGTGGAGGGGAGGAGTGGGCTGGATAGGGCTTCAGCAAGGTGAGTCCCAGGAGACTTGCCGAGAGCCAGCTGGGGAGGAGACAGTGTGCGTTCCTGTCCAGAAGGGCTGCGGTGGGAGGCGTGGTCGTGTCCGCTGGAGGCTGGCTTGGTCCTGCCCTCCAGTTGCCACACAGATTGAAATTTGCAGCTTGAGGGAGCCCGGAGCATTGGCACGTGGTCTCACGGCCTGGGCCTCTCGGAGTGCTCTCCCTGTGTCACTTGAGACTGCGCTGCAGGTCCCCTGGCTACACCATACCCTGGATTGAGGCGCCCCTGGTGTGCTACGCGCTCAGGCTGGAGCCTGAGGGGGCCTTGCCTGCAAATCTGGAGGTGGCTGCCCTTCACCATCTCCCTTTTGAAACTGGATGGGCTTGCTAGGAAATAGGACCATGCTGTCTGTCCACACAGACCTGGTAACGCCACCCCAGGTCGCAGTCTGGGCTGGCAGGTGCAGGGAGCCCCCCGGCCTCTTCACGCTCACCCCAACCTGCGTCGCTCCCTCCTCCAGCTCCAGAAGCAGCTGTCGGAGCTGGACGAGGACGACCTGTGCTACGAGTTTCGGCGCGAGCGCTTCACTGTGCACCGCACCCACCTGTACTTCCTGCACTATGAGTACGAGCCAGCTGCGGACAACACCGACGTCACCCTGGTGGCCCAGCTCTCCATGGACAGGTATGGTGACGGCCCCTTGGCCCTCCTGGCCTGCATGCAGCGGCCTTGCATTATGGCTGCGGCTGCAGCTGGTAGAGGGAAGCAGAGTAGACAGGGGAGCTGCTGAGAGGACATGGGCTCCCTGAGCTCACTGTGTAGCCCAGGCTGGCCTCAAGCTCATAGCGGTCCCCCGCCTCCGCCTCCCCAGGGCTGGGATCAGAGGTGTGCGCCACCGTGCCTGGCTAGACTGCTTCATTCTGCTGCCGAGAGAGGAATCTGGGGCTCGGGCTGGAGTCACACACCGCGTACCACCCGGCTTGGGGGAATCTGCTTTGTGTTGCTGTACTAAGACGCCTCATGCAGGGTGTGGGGGAGAAAATGGGGCATGGCTTCGATAGATAGTGCAGTGAGAGCAGAGCAGGCCTGGGCGCCCGGGTGCGCCTCCCAGAGGTGGAGGGGGGCTGTGTCCCACCCAGCGCGGCGGCAGCCGAGGTCGAGCCGTGCCCTCCGTCTCACAGGCTACAGATGCTGGAGGCCATCTGCAAGCACTGGGAGGGCCCCATCAGCCTGGCCCTGTACCTGTCAGACGCTGAGGCCCAGCAGTTCCTGCGCTATGCCCAGGGCTCCGAGGTTCTCATGGGCCGTCACAACGTGGGCTACCACATCGTGTACAAGGAGGGCCAGTTCTATCCTGTGAACCTGCTGCGCAACGTGGCCATGAAGCACGCCAGCACGCCCTACATGTTCCTGTCCGACATCGACTTCCTGCCCATGTACGGGCTCTATGAGTACCTCAGGTAAGGGCCTCGGCCTGCGCCTCCCCTCGCAGTTTGCCCAGCGACAGGCTTCCCGGTGCAGGTCAGGAAGACGCGCCAGGCAGGCTGGAAGCTGTCACCACGCTGCCAGCAGACAGGACCCGATCTGCACGGTAAGGACAGGCGCGTTGGGCCTCGGAAGTGCCCTGCCTGTCTCCCGGTCTAGTTCTGTCCGCAGCATCCTGGAAGCACACTGTCTCCTTCCAGTTGGGTCAGGCAGCCCTCGCGTCACCACCCCGCAGTGATCCCGGGCTAGTCTCTCACACAGAGCTGTGTGATGCTGACTGAGGCCTCACGGTGAGTGCCGCACTCGATGGGTGCCAGATGCAGCTGTGAAGCCCTGCCACGGCAGGACTGGCGCCTCCTCGGCCAGAAGGGAACTGCAGGGCAGGCCTCTCAGGCCCGGCCTGAGGCTGCACGGCCCGTGCAGGAGCTCCAGGGTCCGGACGCAGCTGGTCGGCCACGGGGCACCAGTTCCAGCTCCCTGGGCAAGGCAGGGGCATAGGCGCCTGGTGTGTGTGCCCGATGGAGGGCGAGATAGCCCCAAGGGAGGGACATTCGGGGTAGAACAAGCAACGGTGCAGGTGGAGGCTGGCCTCGTAGCCCAGAGGTCCTTCCTCGCCAGGAGAAGGCTGAGGTCTCCAGGCTCAAAAGGGCCGCTGTCTCTTCAGTGCACGTTGTCTCCCTGTGTCTCGCCCCACTGGGCCACACCTGCACCAGAGCAGGCCCAGCAGGGGCCCTCTCTGGGCTCGCTTGGTTGGGGGCAGGCAGCACCGACCTCGGAATCGCGGGGTGGGCCTGGCTGCAGCTCCGCAGCACTGCTCCCCGCCGCCTGACCGCGCTGGCCTTCTGACATCTGTGTCTTGCTCTCTGTCCCTTGAGGCCACACATATCTGTCTGGAATGTTCTGCCTCGGCAGGGGAAGGAGGCCCACGTCCGCAGCAGCTTCTGCGACATCATGAGCCATTTAACATGGACCTGAGGGGGCGCAGGGCAGGGTCCCCCTTGCCTCACTGAGAAGGCAGCTGGAGGCAGGCAGGGAGCTGAGGCGCCAAGCACTGCCGCCCAGAACTCTGGCCCCGGCTGCCCAGTGCATGTGGAGAGGGCGCCCTCGTGTGGCCACGCGGTGCTCAGGGCGTGCGGCTTCCTCTTGCTCTGAGCGCTGTTCCACTCCGAGCCTGGCAGCCGGTGCTGTGGCCTCAAGACAGAGTCCAGCTCGGCCCCTCAGTGGCTCCATGTGGCCCCCGCCCCAGGCTGTCCTTTCAGATCCCACCTGAGGTGCTGTCTGGAACCACCCTGAGCACCCACCCCTCCTGAGATTTGGGCTTCCGGTCCTGGACAGGACTCCATTCTTAGGTCAGCAGAACTTGCAAAGGAACAGAAGTGTTGGGATTTTCCTAAATGTATGTGTGTGTGTGTGTGTGTGTGTGTGTGTGTGTGTGTGTGTGAATTAGTAATCAAAACTAGGTTTTTAGTGTTCCTGAGCCTACTGGGCTGCCTCCCTCCTGCCCATCCCCCCACCCGCTGACCTGTGCCAGGACCTGCGTCCCCTGCCCTTCCCGGGGCAGCAGAAAAGCACGCAGCTGCATCCGAAGCCCTGTCCTCCCTCCGTGGACAGCAGCATGGACCTGCCATGGGCTTCCAGGATGCTTTGCTACCGAGTCAGGGCTATTAGTGGCCTGGACATGGCAAGTGCGTCTGCCTCCAACCTATGTTTCAATTCTGGCTGGAGTGGGGTAAAGGACACCGTGTGCTGCTGTGACTGCCGTGCCCAGTGAGGACGGGCGCCCCTCACACTGACACTGACCAGAAGCTGTGCCAAGCTGTCCAAATGCTGCTAGTGAAGACAGCTATGACTTCTGCGTAGGGCACCTTCATGTGCCCTGTCCTGCTGCTGCCCAGCATCGTGTCCCCTCCCCATCACTCTTGCCTCTGGGGTGGGTCATTTCTACAGGGCACCATGGTGAGGCCCAGGGAGGTTAGTGGTAGAGGAGAAGGGGGCTTCTGTCCACATACCCTGCTCACCCCATGGGCAAGACCAGGTCATTCTGAAAGCCCAGGTTCCCCAAACCTTCGGATCTCGCCCTAAAGATTCATCTCATCCTTCCTGAGGTCCTCCTTGGTTCCCCAAAAAGTTCAACATGCTCACCCCCGGAGCAGCTGCTTAGCAGCCGGCTAACCCTGCAGCACAACAGTCCAGCTGGAAGACGATGCCAGCCTGAGGCTCGGACCTGGCAGTGCAGCATCACTGAAGTCTTGCTCCTCTCCCTGCATCTCCTGAAGGAGGGGTGGACGCTGTGCCTCAGCCCAGCAGCCCAGCTCTCTGGGGAGTGGCCAGAATCACACAGACTGCACGTGGGCACAAGCTCCATGATGCTCCCGGGGCAGGGGACTCACTGAGCCTGCCGTGTCCTGAGCCTTCCACCTCCTGCCGCACGCTGTAGGGTGAGACCAGTAGTTCCTCCTGAAGGATGATGCCAGGTGTCCTGCTAGGGCCATCAGAGTACTCAGCGTTGGGGCCCTCTGCCAGCCCCGCCAGCTGGCACCTGCCTGCAAACCCCAGTGCAGCCAGGGCACTGCGGGGACTGTCTTGACTTCTGCGCTCACTGCAGAGAGGCCTGCCTTGGTTCCTGCCCTGTTACGGCCAGCTCAGGTGTGTGCCGCTCTACATTGAGGCAGCAGCAATGAGCATGCAGCACACTCGCTTCTGGCTGTGACCTCTGACCTTTTCCTACTCGGTGACATGCAGCGTGGTGCTGTGTCCTGAAGCTGGGGCCCTCTGCCACAGTGACAAGCCACGCTGCTGGCAGAGCCAGCATGTTCTCATCTGCCAGCACGCAGCCTCCCGGCCTTCCCGCCCTGTGCAGCAGGGCTCTCCCTGTGCAGTGCTGTGAAGGCTGAGGGTGTTGGTATCCAGAGCCTCCCGCTGTCCCCCATGGCCAGCTCTGTGCTGGGTGTGGCTCACATAGCGTGGGGGGGAGGTGCTGCCCTGGACTGTCACTGTCGCCAAGGCGCTGGTTGCTGCAGTGGTACAGGCAGAAGACAGACTCAAGTCAGCCACTGCCAGCCCCAGAATCCAGAGCCCGAGCTGCTGGAGCCTGCGGCGCTGGGGCAGGCTCTGTGCCGCCGCCACCTGATCTGGGGACAATGAGGACAGCTGCCGGCTGTGTTGAGGCCCTCGCATGCCACCCCCCAGCACTTCAGCGGTCTCGCCAGAGCCGAGCACAGCGGTGCCAGTCAGGAGCAGCAGTGCTCCGAGCAGCGGTGCTCAGGGAGTGCTCCATGCTGAGTACACGAACGCTCGGCACCGGTGATTGATCGCCGATGGTGGACCAGGTGTGCCTGCGTGTTGGCGCACTCTTATGCTTCTCCTGACCAGTGAACTCCTGCTTCCGGCAGAGCCCCGTGGTGGACGCCAGCCCCGCCCATACACCTGCTCGGCCCTGCAGACCACAGGAGTTCATGCCCCGCCTGCAGCCACTGATACAGAACCCACAGGCGTGTCAGAAAGACACTGCTACACCAGGGTGTGCTGCACTTAGATCTCGGGGCCACGTGCTGTACCTGACCCCCGCCTCTCCACACCCAGCACAAAAAGTGGAGGCGGCAGCATGACGGCTCTGCCCTGACTGACCCAGCCCCAGCCCTTGTGACCATTCCTACAGCCTCAGCGGGGGCTTCCGGTGCTTCCCAGGTCTGCAGTCTCAGGGGCCGCTGCGACCTCCATGCCACAGGGCCAGCAGCAGCCCGTCTCACCTGACTGCCTCGCCAGTGCCATGGCTTCGCGATGGGCTTAGATGGTGTCATCTCTCCATGCAGGAAGGCACCAGGCCTCATGCCCGACTCCAGGACCCCCAGGAGTCCCCGGGCCACAGGCACTCCGGTCCCTGAGGAGGGCTCAGGACAGCTCTGTCCTCTGGAAGTCAGGAGGTCATGGGGCTCAGCGGGGTGGCTGAGTCCTGTGTCTGTGTCTGTGCAGAGTCCCAAGGGTGGGGAGCTTCCCCCCGGGGTGGTCAGACGTCTCCCTAGGCAGGCAGGGCAGGGCAGGCAGCACTTTGGGAGCGGCCCTGCCGGCCCAGGCACACTGGCGAGTGGGAGCTGGAGTAGTGACTGTGACTGCGGCGGGGATGAGGCTCAGCCAATGAGCTCTGTGGGACCCTGCACCGTGCTCGTGCCCTGGTCTGCATGTGTCTTGTCCGTCCCTCCGTAGCTCAGCTGTCCCAGCCTCCCATTCTACCTCCACCACACTCACTTCTTAAAATAATCAGCTGCAGGTGCAGCCTTGGGCCCGTGGGCTGTGGCACATGGAGACACTTAGAACAGGGCATGGGTGCCACCAGGCGGACACAGCCGCCCGGGTCTCTGGGCAGCCACCATGCAGGAGGTGCTTGGGGCCTGTGGACCCCGTGCTGGGACAGCTTCCTGCACGCCACAGGGCTCCAGGGCTTCTGTGGACCTCTCTGGCCCAACCCCATCACTGCAAGCAGTGGAGAGGGGCGCAGCTGACAGGCAGAGGCTGACTACGGTGCCAGCCTGGAACAAGGGCCTCAGCAGCCCTCCCGTCAACAGACGGTGCGGAGGCATAGCAGACTCGGTTCTGGCCCTCGCCCGAGCTAAGCATAGCTCCGAGCATCGCCCACTGTGAGCCTTCACCACCTCCCTGAGGCAGGGACACATGGCCATCCGTCATGTGGCGCATGACCGACTTGGGATTAATGAAAGGTGTGAACTAGAAACGAGATTCACAGGTGTCAAGGTGAACCCCAGCTGGGCTCTCAGGGCCACCTCTCCCCAAGGAAAGCTTGTGAGACCCTGAGTTGACCAGGCTGGCTGCAGAGAGCTGTCCTGTGCCTGCCCTGGCCCTGTTGTGTGTGTATGCCCAGCCCCGCTGGTGTCGTCCTCTCCGCAGCTCTGACCTGGTCCCTGCCCCGCATGGGCTCACGATGGGTGGTGCGACCGCAGAACAGTGGTCCTGCAAGCTCTGGTGCTGCCACTTGCAGGAGCACTCAGATGCCTTCCGGTGCCCACCACTCCCAACAGTGAGCCGGGAAGTGACAAGAGCCCCACGGGGCAGTCACTTCCATTTGTCCCCGGGGGCCATCTCATGCCAGACGTTCCCAGAGTGTTGGATCACTGTGCTCACAGCCACTCGCTGCAAGGAAAGGGCCACCTGGGTTCCATAGGGCCCCTTGGGACTCGGACAGCACTGTCCCTGTGCTGCTCTGTGGCCAGCGGTGCAGAGGGAGGAGCAGGAAGTCCCCTGACCCTCCGTTTGCATCTAGAGCGGCCACCTTACCCTGGCATCCAGCGCCCAGAAGGCCGGGCTTCCTGACCAGTGTCTCGTGGGCTACAGGGCCACTCTGAGCCAGAGCCTCAGCAGGGCCCGGACTCCACCTGCCGCCTCTCTTTCCAGGAAGTCTGTCGTGCAGCTGGACCTTGCCAACACCAAGAAGGCGATGATTGTGCCTGCATTTGAGACACTGCGCTACCGGCTCTCCTTCCCCAAGTCCAAGGCAGAGTTGCTGTCAATGCTAGACATGGGGACCCTCTTCACATTCAGGTGAGTGGCCAGCACCGTCCCCTATGGTGAGAAGGACCCCATCCCAGTAGCCCAGGGTAAGTTGTGGCTCCATGAGGAGGCCTGAGAACCAAGCCATGCTTGGGCTGCCTGCCCATCCGGCCTGATGGAGAGACGTCTCGGGGAGCCGGGTGCAGGGCTCGGGCAGGCCCGCTTCCGTCCACCCCTGTGCTCTGCCCAGCCTGCTCCGTCTCCTGCTCTGCACTCCCCTGGAGGTGGGCTCCCTTCTGTGAACACCCTGGGTCAGCTGTCCTTTTGGGCACGATTGGTGCATTCTCCAAGCCCTGCAGGCCTGGCCTGGGTGGCAGTGGCTCTGCCCCAGAGTCTTCGGAGGTGACTCCAGCTGCACACAGCTGATGCGGGCCTTGAAGGCGATGCTGCCACCAGGACCGAGAGAACTAATCCCCATTTTCCTCCTCGGTGGCCTGGAATCCTGCACGGAGCTGCTGGGTGTGTCCAGACTCAGGTGTCCGTGGGCTCTGGCTCCCAAGGCCAGGAGCATGCAGGGGGCAGGTGAGTGGGAGCCCTGCGGACCCCTAGCAGCCTCCCTGCAGGCTCAGCGAGTGAGACCTGTTTGAAATCGTGCAGGTACCACTGGCTTGAACCTCCAACGGCACCTGTGTGACAGTGCCATTGGACAGCTTGTGCCACCCGCTGGGGGTGTCCCCTGCCACCTGGTGGGTAGCCAGGCAGGTACCTTCATGGATCAAGTTGGCAGGAAAGTAACACACCCAAGCAGAGCCACCTGGCAGCAAGACGAGCAAATTAGGGCCCCGTCGGGTCATGTTCGTTGCCTGCCCCAAGCTGTCCTGTTTCCAGAGAGAATTACAGGCATGCACGGCAGGGTGCTTGGCATGAGCCAGGCATGGTGACCTCCCAGATGTGACGAACCAGGTGGGTAAAGGCTCTAGCAGTCTGGGCAGCCAAATAGCTCCCCCAGCGTCATAGACCTGGCCTGGCCCGCGCAGCCGCCGCACTTCCACCAGGCGCTGACGAGCCCTGCACTTTCCTGCCAGTCAGTGTTTGAACAGACAGAATGAAACTCACTCCTGGAAACCAACCCCTCTGAGCCCTGCCTGGTCACTGGGCTCCCAGAAGATTTCCAGCTGCCTTCCTCCACTCCAGCCCTGGTGACCTGAAAGCCCTCCTCTAGGCTCGTGCCTGGGCGCGAGTTGCTGTCATCTGCTGTGTCGGTGATTAAACCTCACCCGACAGCTCATGAGCCCCAGGCCAGGGGCTCAATACAGCCCTTCCTCCGAGACTTGTCTCCTCCCCTGCTCTCTGTATAAGGAGCACTTTGGCTGCAAGTGGCGGAGGCCTGCTCCCTTCCACGCCTGGGATGAAAGGGCTTCTCCCTCCCAGCCTCATCCTCCTCCAGACTGGCTTCTCGTGGCTGGGTCCCTGCCTGTCACACCCAGACCCAGGACTCCCTCAGACACTGAAGCTTGACAACGTGGGCTCCGTGGTCCCCAGGCCTCCTCTTCCTGCCGGTACCATACAAGACGGAGCCAGGACCCTGTCCCACCAGTGCAGTATGGTTTCTGAAGCGGCCATGCTGTGGTGCCAGGGCCTGGTATCCACAGAGACGCTGAAGTCGCGTCCTGCAGATGCAGGGAGGCATCAAACAGGCTCAGGCTGGGCTGGGCTGGGCTTTCGCTCCCTGCTCCCATTCTGCCCAGCCCCCTGCTGCTCTCTGGGCAGAGCAGACAGAGTTGCTTCCCCAGCTGGATGAGACCTGACACGGCCCCTCGTTTGTCTGACTCCACTCCCCGTTACAGCAGGCCAAGAGCTTAGCATCTGAAGATTGTGACCACGGGTCACAGCTGGTGCCTGTGGGTCATCGTCGCCTCTGGGCAGGACGGGAGCAGCAGTGAGAACACCTCATTCGTGGGTGACCCGGCCCCATGTGCGTTGTGCAGCTGGGTCCTCCTACTACCTCCCTTGGGGTCACGACCAGCCCCCTTTTACTGGAAGGCAGTGAACCTGCCCCCACTGGTGCAAGGGCAGAATTCAAACCCACTTGGGGAAGCCACCTCCCAGGCCACCGGCTGCGTGGAGCACCTTCTGCGTGCTGTCTGCTGTTCCTGCCTGGCTCCTGTGTTCCTCCGCAGCTGGCCAGCTCCGTGCTGCTCTACCCGGGGCTCTCCCGAGGAGCGAAGAGCAGCTCAGGCGCGTCTGTGGGGTCCTCCACGCGGCAGAGGTGGCCCTGGGACCCTGGCGGGCTGGCCCGCTGCGCTGGAGCCTGGAGTCCTGGCCGCCCCTCAAGCTTCGCGGCTCCTGTCTGAGGCTCCAGAGACAGCAACCAGCAGCTCCGTGGCCTCCTCGGACTCGCCCTTTGCTGACTCCTGAGAAACCTTCACACCCAGAAGGTCTTTGGGGCTGTATGAGCGTCAGGTCCCCTCCATCTGCCCCAGCAGCACAGCTCTGTGGAAGGCCACCCACCAGCCAGTGCCATGCAGCCTGCCCGGACAAGGCCCCGAGGTGCAGAAGACCCCAGTCTCCGGGTGACAGTGACCTCCTGCCAGCAGCCATGGGCCCCAGGGACTGCAATCGCCCCACCCTCCCACGCTGTCATGGTTCTGCCGCCTGCCACTTGGGCCTGGACTGTGTCTCTGGCTTTATTCTGCTCTCAGCAGCTATGAAGACGTCCCTCTCCATGCTGGATCCGTCAGGGGCCTCTGAGCCCCTCCCTGCTCATCTGTTCATCCTTCATTCCATCTGGAACCCGTCACCGAGCCCCTGTCCAGGCTGTCCAGGCAGGCAGAGCCATGCAGGGACAGGTCAACCATGGGCGGGCGTGACCTGACACCAGCTGAGCAGGCCCTGAAAACCCTGCGCCGTGTGGCAGGCCACGTGGTCCCATGCGTGCCGAGCGAGTATCCACATTAGCAGCTGCACCTTGGCCCACGGCTGTGTCCACTCTCTGTTGCTACATTAGGAATTCTGGGCCATTGGTCGGTCCCTGCCCAGCAGGCTTGTGTCCTCCACCCAGGGCCCCCGGCCCCGTCGCCTGTCCTCCACCTGCTGCAGGTGGCCTCTTGCCACTGCCAGCTAGCTTCCTTCTCTCCCGGCGTGCGCTGTCAGGGTTAGCATCTAGCATCCTAGCATCCTGGTCACTGCTGTGTGGCCCCATACGCAGTTCGCAGCGTGGCCTTCATTTCCTTCCGGATCTACACTGACACTTCCCTGACCAGGCATGCCCGCCTCGGCCAGCCCCTCTTTGTTAATTTAAGTTTCCCTGATCAAGAACCTAGTTCTGCCCCAGAAATCCCTGTAGCCATACAGTGTAACACAGGGATTCCGAGGCAGGGCTTTGCCTCCTGGCAGCTGCCCCAGGGGTGCCCAGCTGGCTCAGGAAGGAGCGACCCTGGAGCCTGCCCCAGGAGAGCACCCAGGCTTGCGCTGGCTACCCCCCAGGGCACATTTCCTCAGGGCGTAGACGAGCACAGTGTGAGCTCAGAGCTGTGGCGAAAGAACACACACCTAGCA
The DNA here is from genome assembly GCA_002564305.1 of Octomys mimax. Lineage (NCBI taxonomy): Eukaryota > Metazoa > Chordata > Mammalia > Rodentia > Octodontidae > Octomys > Octomys mimax. The sequence goes on along the minus strand of NDGM011104592.1, from coordinate 16,678 downwards.
GTGTAGTGCGGCTGTCCCTGTCCTCGCACCCACCCAGGAGCAGGTGCCCAAGGCTGGGCTTCAGGCCCACACTCAGTGGCTTTTCTCCCTGTGTCTCAGGTACCATGTCTGGACAAAAGGCCACGCACCCACGAACTTTGCCAAGTGGCGGACTGCCACCACGCCTTACCGGGTGGAGTGGGAAGCCGACTTTGAGCCTTATGTTGTAGTGAGGCGGGACTGCCCCGACTATGACCGCAGGTTCGTGGGCTTCGGCTGGAACAAGGTGGCTCATATCATGGAGCTGGACGCACAGGTAAGGGGTGATGTCCCCCGGGGGTGGGGGCTCAAGGCTTTCGGGCTGGGCTGGGAGTTCTGGGAAGACACCCAGGAGGCCACTGAGACCCACTCGCCACTGCACCCTTCAGCCTGAAGAACAGTGAGGTTCAGGCTCCCTTGGGCCACAAATCCCCACGCGTGGTGTGAGCACATTGGCAGCCTCTTCAGGGGGTGCCCAGCAGTGCAGTGGAGCTTTCTGTGAGCTCCAGGCGTGCCCGGGCTGCCGGGGCCCTCAGCTAGCAGCTCCCATGCCCCACATCTCATCCGCACAGACATGCAGCGGCCCTTTCTGCTGTCATCTGCCAGCTCCTGTGTCACACACACAAATCAAAGCTGACCCGGTTCCTTAGAGGGGCGCCCAGCACAGCCCCACCCCTCCCTGGAGCCACCCATCTCTAGGCGCCTGCTCCTGCTGGCAGCAGTCGGGTTACAGCCGGAGCACCCTGAGCTGAGGTGCTCAGTGCCCGCCGGCGTGGGCAGCCCTACATCTCTGCTGTGCTGGCCCACGGTTCTGGGAGGCTGGAGGCCACGAGGGCTGAGAGCCACAGTGCAGACAGAGGGGTCCATCCTGAGGGAAAGGAGGTGGCTCTCAGGGACATGTTTCCCGAATCCCAGGGAAGGCGCCCAGGCTGCTCAGTCAGACGGCAGGGTGCAGGGTTTCCTGTGACGTGCGTGAGTCTGGTGGCACCATGAGGTGAGCAGTTTCCAGAAAGCGAATTCTTCTGGCGCTGTGACTGCTGGTTTTAGACAGTGTCGTGCAGTTCTTGAAAACGCAACGCCCATTTTCCTTTCCTGGTCTGTAATGCGTGTCACATATAACTTGACTCCTCCCTGTGACTTGTGGAGGCCGTAACTGGTCGCCTGGCTACACCCACAGGAGCCAGACGGTAGGCAGGCCTCTGCCCCCACAGTGTCCCCAGGGGACTGAGCACTGGGGCATCCTGCTCACGGTCCCCATGGCTTCTCCTCACCATCAGCTGCTGCTTCTTACTGGGTCAGCTTTGGGCCAGAAGCAGCTGCCTGGCCTGTCCCCAGCCACTTCATCCCCTCTGGGCCCAGAAGCCCGATGAGCAGAGCTGGCAGACACAGAGGGAGGAGGTGGATGGGCCCATGCCCACCTCTCCTGCCAGGCCACATGTGAGATCCGCACCGTTGCGGCTGTCAGAGGCCGCTGGTGCTTGGACTAAGGATTTGGCCACGTCCTGCCAGAGTGCGGAGGGCACTCTGTGGTGACCTGTGACAAAAGGCAGCGGCGAGGTTTGCTCTGGGCAAGCTTCCCCCCCAGCTGAGGGTTTGCTTTTGTTTCCTCCTCACCTTCTCTGGGCCCACCAGCCTGGCTGAGGAAGCAGACAGCAGTCTGAGGGCCCAGTGGCTGTCCTGCAGCCTTGTCTCCCGGTGACCCCGTGTGGTTGTGATCTGGCTCCTCCAAGCCAGACAGGAAGCCAAGGCTCAAAGCCTGATGTCCCAGACAGGGCCGTGGAATCAGCCCAAGCCCTGCCCTCCGGGGGCCACGTGCCGCCCACAGGCCTGACCGGCCCTCACCCCGCTCTCGGTCTGCCTGCAGGAGTACGAGTTCACTGTGCTGCCCAACGCCTACATGATCCACATGCCCCACGCGCCCAGCTTCGACATCACCAAGTTCCGCTCCAACAAGCAGTACCGCGTGTGTCTCAAGACGCTCAAGGAGGAGTTCCAGCAGGACATGTCGCGCCGCTATGGCTTCGCTGCCCTCAAGTATCTCACGGCCGAGAACAACAGCTAGCGCTGGAGAAAGCCACCGTCAGGGACAGACAAACCGCAGGGCCGGCCGCTCCTGCTCACCGCCCACCGGCCCGCCTCCCAGATCAAAGTCCGGCAGTGCTGCTTCAGTTCCTTTTTCTTAGTCTCTCTGGCCCCACCAAGCTGCTGTCACCACAGAGAGCTTGGACCAGAGCCAGCCTCGCTCTGCAGCTCAGAGTGTAGGAAGATGGCAGAGTGGCCCAAGTCACTCACCTCGAGAAAGGGTCACGGAACAGGAGCACAGGCCAGGAGAGGGATCTCCTCTCACCACAGAGCCACAGACGCAGGCCAGGTGTGGGGGCCATCGTGGGTCCATCCTGGCTCCAGGGAGGAGGTAGCGGTGCTGGGCTCGGGTGCCAGGAGGCCAGAGCGAGGCACGGCTTCCCCGGGCATGTTCCTCCGTGCCGCACTGTGCAGCCGGCCAGGGTCCTAGGGCCAGGGCCAAGGGTGTGACAGCCATGGAGGAAAGCCCAAGGGGACATGGCACCCACCTGGGGGACCTGGAGGAGGGCTGGCTGGTATCTTCAAAGTCCCTCTTGTTTTGTTTTGATTTGTTTTACTTTGGGGGGTTTTGTTTTCTTTTTGGTCTGAGAACCCAAAATGGAAAATCGGGTCCTTTAAGGCACTAGAGGAAACCCCCTGCCTCCACGAGTCCCTGCAGATTTTGGGAATGGGGCTGCTTCCTCCAGGGTTGGTTCCAGGGCCCAAAACGTGGAACTGATTGTGCTGATGGGAGCCAGCAGTGAGGCCCTGGGGACAGTGGCCGGTTCTTGAAGGGAGGGCTTGGAAGGGGGCTGCGAGCACACGGAGGGTGCGACCCTGGGGGACTTGCACCATCCCGGGGGCCCGGCTCTGGAGACCCGCAGGCTGCATGGGCCGCAGGAGGCAGGGGCAGTTTCCCCTGAGACCCAGCCCGGCGGCTGCACCGCACGCCCCAGACTGAGGGCGCTGGGCTTCACCCGTTCCTTACTCTTCACTGTTCATGTTGTGTCTACACTGATGAGAAGAGCTGGTGCCCTCCTCGGTGGGGCTGTGTGTATCGAGTTGCCATGTGACCAGCGAAAGCTGCACTCAATAAATGGAAGTTCAGACTGTTTTCCCCATCGCCACCCTGTCTTTGGTGCTGGGGTGGAGCCGCGGGGCGCCAGGTATGCCCCAGCCTTCTTTTCTGGTTTTTATTTTGAGGCAAGGTCTCTGTATTGCTCAGGCTAGGCTCCAGCTTGCAGGTCTCTGGTCTCAGCCGCCCAGAGTGCAGGGCTGACAGGGGTGCAGCCCAGCCCCTCTCACCAGAAGCCGCCGCCTCCCTCGGCGCCATCCAGACCCACAGCAGCAACCCTGGGCTTTCCGCTCTCCTGGGCTATGCTCCTCTCCTCTCAGCCCTAACATCTGCCGTCCTTGCCTCAGGCCCCATCTTGCGTTATCCTGTAAGCCTCAAGCATGTTGAGATTTTCCGTCTGGCTTCCACCTTGTGAGGGGTCCTATTACACCAGGTGTGTACCCCACAGCCAGGTGAGGAGGGGGCCCGTTCCTTGGATGCAGTGGCCAGACGGGGCCCAAAGGAGTTGGCGGGAGACACTGCTGCTCGTGTGCCTGGCAGAGGGGTTTCCTATTTAGACAAGAAGTAGAAAACTCGCAGCTAGGACTGTTCCATACATAGATAATTTGTAGAGAGAAAACATACCCGCGTGGCACGTGTGTGTGCCCAGCATGTCTGTGGCACATGTATACAGCCCGGAGTACAAAGGTAACGTAAGCGCCGTGAGAACTACAGTGCTGTGAAACGGGTGCTCAGAGTGCACTGAAAACCCAAGTCTCTCCAGGCAGCACTGAGCCCGCAGGGCCTCCGAACCTGCCGTGCGTGTCTCCCTGATTCCCATTCCAGCACCCTGAGAGCAGCACCCACTGCCTGGCCTCTCCCCTCTGTGCCCACATGGGCACACGCAACACAAGTTCCTGCTCCCTACAGGCCCCAGTTTTAGTCATGTGTTTTGAGTGAATCGTTCCCAGCCAGGTTGAAAATCAACTGCCAAAAAGTCAGTATTAAAACCCCATTTTTAATTTCCCAAAGCCTTACGAAAACCGCCCTGGCACCGGGATCATGCCCATCTACCCCATCTCCACTGGCATGTCGATGGGCCCAGCTAGACCTGCAGTCTGTTCACAAACTGGGTCACTCTGAGAATGAAAGAGGCGCTGATTACGCTGACGCGACAGGCGATGAACCTGTGGCTCTGTGTGCACAGCGTTTGTTGTGGCGGGGACAGACTCCGCAGCCACAGGACGGAGCCCTGGCTCCACAGGGACGGGTGTCGAACACTCGCGGCCAGGCCATGTCAGGCAGGCGCTCCGGCTGGCGGATGCTCAAGCTCAACACCGAGGCTGCCAGCATCGCAGGGTGCAGAGCCACCAGCCCGATCCCAGAGTCAAGCGGGAGCAGCTCTCGCTTCCAGATGGCTGGGCAGCGGCCACCATTTGGGCAGTGGTAACTGTGGCGGGCGGTGGCGGCTCTGAATCAGCCCACTGGGATGAGGCAGGTTTGGAGCAGATCGCAGTGCCTCCGTGCTTCACACCCTCCGGCCCTGGGGGCTTCCAACTGAGCGCTGCAGCAGGTCTTCCGGAGGCCCTGCAGCGCTCACATCCACGGGCATTCTCGGCCGTTAACTCACACTGCAGCAGGGCTCCCCTGCGCTGCCCACTGCACCCTGGGAGCGGGGCTGCAGTGTGGGCGCACCTGCCCACCCAAGAGGAAGCTGTGCTTCGCCCGCGGTGACGCCCCAAATTTAGGTAGTCTGTATGTGCAGAACCAGAGCTCACCCCAGTCCTACTTGCTTGAATCCAAGCTCCAATGCCTTTCCCTCCCCTGATAATAAGGAAGTAGGTGTCACACGCTGCCAGCAGGAGGAGCTGAACCTATCGAGGAAGGCCGTGGGTTCCCAGCCCTCCTCCACACCCACCGGTAGCACGGCCCCACAGGAATACCTTCGCATACACTCCACCCCCGCACCGTCCGCATAGGCTCCTGGAACCCGTGTGGAATAGCTGCGGGAAGCCCCACCACATCCACACGTCTGGACTCCAGTAGCGGCGCGGCTGGCTCCTGAAGCCCATCCTGGCCTCGCTCCTCAAAGGCACACGCAGTGAGGCCTGGGTCACGAGGTCCGGCGCTCCCTTAGGCCCGACTGGACCTCCCGCTTCAGAGCCGGGCAGCATCGTGCTGACCCGCAGCGCACACACTGGCTAGCCGACTAATGGCCTCTTTGTACTCATCCTGGAAGCACAAACCCCGCTTTAATGCCGCTGCTTTCAAAGGCCCTACTGTCCTTGCATTCGGGCTTCATCTGTGGTCGCCCGGCTTTAGGGCGCCTGTGCTTGCGGGGAAATGCGATTGACGTCGCCTCGCACACAGCCCGCCTGCGTCGGCAGGGACGAGTGCTGCTGGTCACCGAGCGCAGGTGGCTGGCACCCGTGGGTCCCCACGGCCACGGATATAATGTGAGAAAGGCGTCGCTGTCCCTGAGTCAGCCCCAGAGTGAGCGCTCAGTGAAATAAATGAGTGACTTGCCAGGAGTACAGGGGCTGTGAACGCAGGCGTCGGGTTAGAACTGAAGTCCGCCTGGCTTCCAAAAGCTGTCTTCCACCCACGCAGGCTGCGACCTCCCCAGGGTGCCCTGAAGGCAGCTCGGCCGCCTGCCTTGAAAGTTGTAGCTTCGCAGCGAGTGCTTTGCACTCGTTTTTCTTTAATTCTAAAGTTTATCTTCCATTTGAATGCCACCAAAACTTATGAAGTGGCAACTATCTGCGGCCACCGAGGCTTCCGGCTCACAGAGCACGACGCTGGGCTACTGCGGTCTCTGTTCTCACTCATTTAAGGGAACTCCCTTCACCTCATGGTGCCCAGAAGCAGGAAACAAAAGCAGGAAGGCACTAAACTCAGAGCCTCTGATCGCGAGCCCCCGCAGACTGCTCAGATCTGTCCCCCACATTAAGACAGCTTGGAGCAGCAGTGACTTCTGGCAGGCAGCCAGCCCTAAGCAGGGCAAGTGCTTTCCAAAGAGGCGCTGGGGTACACAGGCCAGGGAGCCAGGGACCCTGTCCTGAAGGCGTGGACGGAGCCTGCCCAGTGCTCCCCGTTCCTCAGGCCCGGGATGAGCACACTGTGGTGCTGTCCGAGGAGGAGCATGAGGTCACAGCCCGCAGGTCCTGGGTGCCCGCCCGTTTTCTCCCTGAGCATCCTCTCAGGGCGGGTGGTGCAGACGCACTCTGCTCATGTGGCAGAGAATCAACTCGACAGCGGCCAGGCTGGCACAGGCCCGCGCTCTCGCCGCTCTGGCCGCGCAAGCAAGGTGAGCTGAGCGCTGTGGCCGCTCGCCTGTCCCTGCAGCTCTTCCTGCAAGTCTTCAAACCTCAGTAATTCCGAGAACTTCTGGGCGCCTTCCATTCAGATGGGCAGTTGTGCCTCTTGCCTTGCCACCCCCATCTCTGTAGGTGAGTCCCTTCTTCCTGAAGCCCTTGACAGTGAAAGATGGATGCTGTGCAGAGTACTTAGATCTCAGTGCTTGGAGACCTGATCTTAAAACTGGCCTTCCTTCATGAAACCACAGCACAGAGAGCAACTCCAGCAACCTCAATACCAGCGAGGCGCTGTGCCTTCGCTCAGTTTGTACACTGTCACTGTGTTCTCCTGGTGGCAGTGCAGGGCCCCACGCACGAGGACTCAGCGCACCTCAAAACCAGGAGATGGTTTTGAGTTTTTCTGAGATCAGGCTGGCCTCAAGCTTGAGGCCATCCTCCTGCCTCAGCCTCCCGAGTGCTGGCACCACAGGCATGCGCCCCACGCCCTGCAGTCACTGACATCAAGAGCTTTCCTACCTTAGCTCTTTGAATGAAAAACAGGCTTACTGTTACTCTGAGAAGGGCACAAAAAAGGCCTGGGTGGGCAGACAACTTTGTGGACTGATGGATCCTCTGTTATGGGACAATTCCTGATACTAAGGATTTCACCGGATTGCTGAGAGGACCTGGTAAACACTCAGGCCCTCAGAGCCACAAGTGCTGTCCTGGGCCACGCCTCAGACGTGGCTGCCTGCCAGATGCCAAAGCGAGCATGACAGCAGCTTGTAAGGCGCATTCACTCATTGAAATACGCTCTGTGTGTGAAGGCAGACACTATGGCTTGGGGTGGAAATCGGAGCCTATGTTGCTCTTTAGCTCCTCAGCGGGCTTCCTGCTGAGCTGGGCACAAGGTGGACCCAGTCTGCCCTGCTCGAGGGAGACTGCCCAGTTTGGTGAAGGCGACCATCCTGGGCAAAAAGACCACAAGCCACGCCAGATGGATGTCGCTGGCCTGGTCTGGAGAGGCCTGGAATCGGCTGGCTTCCTCCCGGGTCTAGGCTGATTTCGTACACACATGCAGGTTATAGATTACAAGGAGCCTGTCAACCTAGAGTGTACCGGGCCTCTGGCAGAAGCCTGGTCCCCAGGGCTGGCAGGAGGCAGGCAAGCTTTCACCACGTGGTAGTCATGTCAGGGTCCCCGGCGGGACCAGGTCCTCTGTGGTTCTCACTTAGTTCCACTTAGTTCACTGGTGACCCTGGCGCATGCCACGCTGCAGCCTGCGCCCTGCAGGTCCTACACAGTGTCCCCAGAAGGGCTGACGTGGACAGCCGAAGATGAGACTCACGCTGAGGGCGGACAGCACACACGGCTTCTGCGACTCGAGACAGAGGAGGGGAAGCTAGGCCCGGATCAGCACCTCAGCCCTGGGCAGGAGAGGCACGTGGGGGTGAAGGGAGGGAGCCCCAGAGTTTCCAGGGCTCGGGCGCCAGTGCCTTTGGCCCCTTTCTTGGCTCTCTGGCTGTCATCGTGGCCTCTCATGTTTCTAGTCATGGTTCCTCCTGGGGTCCCAGGTCACACACTTCCTACTTTTCATGCACATCACCCCATCTGCCTCCCTGAACATTGTGGAGACTCAGGCTTTGTGCTGGGGTGACACACAAAGACCCACAAGCACCAGGCCACACGTAAGAGGTGGAGCTGGGGCTGCACGGGAGCCTGGGCTATGCTCTTGTGGGGAGGGAGATGAGCCCTCGTGGAGAAAGCAGGCAGGCTGATCTGTGACTCACATTGCTACTCCAGGCACCCTCACCAAGCCGGGGAGACAGAGCTGTGCCCCTCGGTGCCCCAGATGAGTGAGGGCGCAGGGCTGAGGGCCAGGGCAGGGTCAAGGCACCTCCCTCAGCTCCCAGGTCCACACCTGCCCCCTGCGGGCCACCTCGGGGTTCAAGTAGTGTCCCTCAGAGGACAAGAGCACCTGTCGAAGGCCTTCTCAGATGCAGACCTATCGTGCAGACACAAGAAGGCCAAGAGGCGGTGAGGTGAGGGGGGAGGGGAGCTCATGACTCAGTTCCCATGACAGCTAGGCCTGGCCCTGTCAGCCTGACTGTCTGGGGGCCATTGGGGCTGCTGGGGCACTCTCCTAGATGTGTGTGGGTGGGACATGCAGGTTTGGCCCGGGAACTTGCTCCCTGGCTCTGCTCCCCAGCCTGCGCGGACCAAGCTTCTCTGAAGTCCGCCACACCTTTCTGCTACTGTGTCAGGGACAAGAGACCATGCACTGAATGCCCTGAACTGTGATCCCAGCTAAAGCTCTCCTCTTCCACTTGGCATTGGGAGCTGTGTTCCAGCAGTAGGAAACCTGGCTGTCTTGTTTCCTAAGAAGAGGGGCATGCTGCACCCCAGGGTTCACGGGGAGAGCGCAGGCTTTTCTGTGGCTCCTGCTGTAGGAGCTGGCAGCACAGGCACACTGGCTAGACCACTGACTCGAACAAACTCCAGGACTCTCTGAAGTCAGGGCCCACTAGCTGTAAAGGCTGCCCTCTGGTCACGGCAGTAAGACTAGGGCCCAGAGAGTCAGAGCTCAGCAGAGGAACCCCAGGGAAGTCTGCGACTCGGGGTGCTTCACTGCCCACAGAAGGCAGCAGGCCAGCCCTTGGGGGTGCTCTCCAGGGTCAGCAGGGGCCTAGACATCATAGCACCAGAACACAGCAACACCCAGGGCAGCATTCGGCCAAGCAAACGGCTCCTCACAACCGTTCCAGAGCACCAATTCACCTCGCTTGCATCCTCCCCACGTTGGGATGGGAGACCCTCAGGTGACCCTTTGGAGAAGCTGGTGGTGCGTGATTTTCACTCCTTTCACAAAGGACAACTGGAGATCAAATGGCCTAAGCAGGGAACTAATTGGAATTAAATGAGATTAATTAGAATCAATTCTGTCGATCCTGAATCAGCAATGTCGCACCATAGAGGAAGAAGTACATGGAAAGTGTGTGTGTGTGTGTGTGTGTGTGTGTGTGTATGTGTGGTGGGGGGGCACACAGCCAAGTAACTGCACAAATCACATTCTCAGAGACATGACCCCTGAACTCCTCGGCTTACCCGACATGCGTGTCATGCCACGGAGCCCCAGGAATTCCTTTCCACGTTGCTGTGTGTAACCTTGCGGTGTCTCCCAGATACACACATAAGGCAGGCCTACCTCCCTTCTGCGTCATCTGACCCTGACATTCTTTGTCGATGCCATTAAAGGCAAGGAATGGCAGCAGGCAGCTGAGCGTTAGCATTTCCTGGGGAAGGACAGAGCCTCTCACCAAGTCGTGCGTGTGCGCGGTGGCCGCTGGCCTTGCTCCCAGCACCCCACCGCCCCTGCGCTCTCGACTCCTGGGGCTTCAGGCAAGGCTGAGCCCTCCTGGCTCTATCACCAGCCCCTCCAGCTCATTCCTGATTCCCCAGCGCAGGTCAAGGCCCAGCCTCTGCCTTCTCCTCTTCCTAACTTCTGCACTGGGACCTGAATGCCACTTTCAACTGCACCGATGCTCCAGGATGGTGAACTCTCTAGCGGGTGTGAGCTCTGGAGGGAGGGGAGAAGGGTCGTGCTTCAGCCTCCCCAGGTCCCAGTGGGCAGTGGACTCGATTCTTCCTGCTCCACACCACCCCCACAAGGCTGCTCACTCTGGAGCACCCAACTCTTCCTTCAGCTGAGGCGCAGCGTGGGAAGACCAGTTCAAGGGCTTTCTGTGCCCAGTCAGGAAGGGGTAGCCTCCCTCGTTTCCTCCCCAGGCCAGGAGAAAAGGGGCTTCTGGCAGACTTAGAATCCAGCTCTCCACTCCCTTTGCAGGGGCCTCCAGTGTGGGGCTTGGGCACACGACTGGCTGTGCCCGGGCTTGGGGTTTTGTCTCTAAACTTTTCCCACCATGAGATTTGCACAGGTGTCTTGGTTACTTTTCTCTTGTCACTAGGACTAAATACACGACAACAAAAAATTAAGGAAGGAAAGGTTTATTTTGCTCATATTTTGTGGACATTTCAGTCCATAATCCCCTGGCTCCAAGGCAGAGTGGCATATGGCAGAGAGCGGCAGTTCATGGCGGCAGAACACAGCAAACGCAACCCGAGCAAAAGGGAGGAGCAGGGCAGGGAGCAGGCCTCTCCCTTCCTTATACTGCCTTCGGGCTCTTTGCCCCAGGGCGGGTGTAGCACTCACACCCATAACCCCAGCATGGGATCATGAATTAATTACAGACTCTAGAAGCCACCCCATGACTACTGAGGCTGTAGGGGGACATCTAGATACAACCATAGCAACAGGCTAGCACGCGAGCTCCGCAAGCCTCACAGGCAGAGCTGTGAGAGGGCAGGAGTTGGTGCACACCCACGGGCTACGTGAAGCTTTGCACCCGCTCACAGACGAGACGTGCCTTTAGCCCAGGCCTCAGTGCAGAGGAGACGAGGCTCATGGTCCATCAGTCTGGGGTGGGATCTGGGTCAGGAGGTCCGCTAAGCTGGGTCAGTACCGTACAGCTCAACTGCACGGAGTTCTGTTCCCAAGCCTGCCTGGCGATTTGGGAGCTGGTTGGAAGACAGTGACGTCCCTTTCACAGCTGCGAGGAGGAGCAGCCAGCGTCAGGCTGACCCAGGCTCCCAGAGTGCCGTGCGGCAAAGCGGGGTTTCTGAGGTCCACACTGTGGGGCCTGGCTCTGTGTCCCTCCCAGCTGCCGCTCTCAGAGCCGGGCTACAGTTCGCCTGATGTCTGTCAGCTTAGAGGAGTAGGTCGGGGGTGGTGTGGGTAACAAGTGCCTGTGGGTGCTCTTCACCGCAGGCCTGGAGAACCTCTTCTGCCATCACATAAGGTAACCACATGGAGAAGGCGCAGGCAGCTGCAGGTCTCCAGGTTGAGTAATTCCATGGCAGGCATTGCACCTGACAGACTCTGGGCTCACCTTGCTTAGAATGCCTAGCTCCATTGGTAGACAAAGCAGCAAGAGCCGCCACTCAACCTGATTCAAATCAATAAAGAACAAATGACCAGGTTTCCAGAGTGACAAGGACATAAAGGACAGCACGGTCAGGAATGCGCAGAGGGAAGGGAGGAAGCCCACAGCCCTGGCTCCACACTTAGATAATGCGGATGTCAAGCATCAGGCAAAAGCTGGACATGATCCCGGGAGCTGACGCTGAAAAAGCAAACCACTTCATGTGGGATATCAGGATCCCAAAATAAATCTGACAATCTAATTGAAAATCTCTAGCTAACGACAACGCTAAGAGAAATAAGGAATTAATGTGGCCACGCCGGTAGGGTCTGCATATGAAGTCTAGTACTTTTGGCTGTGAAGAACAGATTCACTTCGAAAGAGCTTACACAGTCACATAAGGCGCTGCACCAACAGGACCAGGCTGAGGACAACGGCCAAGGTCAGGTAAGCGTCCACAGTGGCTGCAAATCTCAAGCCACCAGCTCAGCTCCTTGGAAACACCACATCGTTGTTTTCTTTAAAATGGCACATCCCTGGCTTTGACCCTTCTATTCTGCCAAGGTGATGGGACACAGAATTGTGGCTCCTTGGGGCCACCCTGGCCCACCACATCCAAAGGGGCCCAGTGGACAGGCCCGGGCCAGTACCTGGACCCGGGGCGACTCTTCAGATGTGGACGCGCTGCTGCTCTCCTGCCCTGCCGGAAGGGTGGGTCTGCTGCGACAGGCCAGTTAGAGCCACAGCAGCAGCAGCTTCTCTGAGAAAGACATGTGCTTCCCGCTAACTCAACGAGACTCTGGAAGCAGCGGCACGGGGCTGGGTGGGGCTCTGGCCATCAGACCCAGCGCCTTTTATGTCACTGCCCCTGTCTCTGAATCCATCTCCAGGCCCATGTGGTCCTCACCATGAACTGCGGACACAGAGGAGGGAAGACGAATGGTGTCCACGTGCCTAACATGCACTACATATGGGGGCCTGTGATGGTTTGTCCCTAGATGTGCCCTCAAGCCTCGTGTGATCCAGGGGAGGGGCCTTTCAGAGGTGACTGAATCTAGAGTTTGAGATCGATTCATGGTCCAGCACTGGCTTCAGGGTGTAAGCACCACGCCCCTCGGCCTGCATGCAGTATATGGGGCCGGAAGAGGTATGTCCCTCCCCTTTGTCCTCCTGTTGCTCGCTGTCTTCCACCACCATGGAGTGCTGCCCTCTGCCCTGTGCCACCCTGCCTTGGAGCCAGCAGAGTGTGGACTGAAACCTCTACAAACTGAGCTAAATAAACCTTTCTCCTTTAACCTTGGCTGTCAGGTATTTTGTCTTGGCAAGAGAGAGAAGTAACTAAGACAAGGCTGTCCTAAATACTTTATTTCATTAGTCCTTTTAACAAGCAGGGAGGGAAGAGCTACTATGATCCCATTTTGAATTGGAAACTAAACCACAGAGAGATCAGGTAAGCTGAGGCCCACGCTGCATGTCAGTGGACTGGAGCAATGTCCTTCTGGCTCCAGTTTTTAGTCCTGAGTTTTTAGTCCTGACCCTCTCCCCTTTGTAAGGAGACACTGTAAGCTGGGTGGCGCACACTTACCCACTTCTGATAAACTCGGTGTGTGAGTGGGCAGGGTCCAGACCACCCTCAAACATGGCAGCAACTGGCGACAGAGCCAGACCTCGCCCTCTTCAGTGGTGACCCTGACATGGTCAGAGTCCACCACAGGGACCAGAGGGCCTTGGCCAGCTTCCCGGGAACAGCATGGTTTGTGTTTTCTTCTAAAGCGCTGAGTCTTAAAGCTGATTTTTGACAAAGCCTGGTGATTGATCGCCTCCAGCCGCCAACAGGTGACCAAAAGCAGACCAGGCTCAGCCTCACCTTGGAGGTCTCCTTCACCACTTCCAAGCTTTGGTCAAACCCTTGCACAGAGCCATGGGTCTTGGTCCCCATCTCATCACCAACACAACAGCTTGTGGGAGGAGAGGCTTGTTTTCCTTGTGGTCACAGTCTGTGGTTGGCAGGCTCCAGGCACAGACCACAGGGCAGAGGGCAGGGAGGAGGGCGCTTCTCCTGCAAGCTGGGTTGGGATCGGAGAGGGACAGGGAAGCAGAGGAGTGAGGTGAGCCCTCCCAGCCCCCTAAAGACAGCTGGCTGTGAGCTCTGTCATCCAATACCCTCCAAGCCCTGCCTGAGTGTATGAGGACCTTTGGGGACACCTAGATCCAAGCCCTGAGAGCATGTCAGCCATGTGGGGAATGGCTGTCTAAAAGGCGGGAAAACAAGGTTGATTGGCTCTGAATCTGTACACCTCAGTTAATTTCCCTTCAGGACTGAGGACCCCAAGGTAGGCCGCCACAGAGATGTTCGTCAGGGCCTGGAGTCTGCACATTGCTCTAAACCTGCAGTCACCTTGGCTTCCAAAGAGTCTCCACCTAACTGAGACTGCTCCAGGCAGTAATCTCATGGAGACAGACTTGTCCCCACCCTCAAAAGGGCGTCTTTGGCGCCACCTTGCAGAATGTGATGGTGGCCACAGCCCCTAGACCTCCTCAGCCAGGACTCGATTCACTCTTGTTAAAGGCCAGGTGATCCTCTTCCTCAGCGTGGCACCCCTGGAGCTCCTCCAGCGGCAGCCCACCCATGTCTCCTGCTGTTGGAGTCTGCCTCCTCTGTCTGCCTGCACCTGGAGCTGATGCATCCTGAAGCGCTCTTCTGAGCCTACTCCATGGGGTGGAGGCAGGCTCAAGTCCCCACCTCTTCCCTGCAGAACCTCAAGGTCCTGTCAGTGACAGTTCTAGAACTGTAGGGGAGGTTTATGACTGCAGCCTTCCCACCTTGGGCCTCATTCCCACCTCAGAAACAACTGGGCGAAGCCAAGCATGCTGTGTGAACAAGATGCCTCTTCTCCGGTTAGCCTTCCCTGGCTTCCCCACACCAACAGCCTCTGATGGGCGCTCTTTCTCCTCTACGCTTTTCCACCCCTCTGCATCCTGGAGTCTCTGCCCAGTGCAGGAGACGGTGGCTGGCTTGCTCAGTGAGCTCTGAAGACTTTGTCCCAATGTGTTCCAGTGAGTGGCCTCTGTTCATTCCTACCCATCTCATTGGCCAGAGCTTAGTCACATGACCAAATCTGGCTCAAAGGAGGCTGGGAAATATGGTCTTTGCATGAGTGGCCAGGTAGGAACTCAACACTCTTTTAACAAGGAAGGACAGAGTGTGTATCAATAGGTGTCTAGTAAAGAAAACAGATTTAATAAAAAATATGTAAGAATTTACAAGATTGCTGTGGCTGTCCACAAAGTCTGGTGTGGTAGAGTACAGAAGATCTATCTGCACACTGGAGGCCTGGGGGTCTCCAAGACTGGAAGGGACCCAAGGGCATTCTCCTAAACAGTCGGCCACCCCAGGAACATCTAACTACAGCCCACACTTCTTCCCCGTGGCATCCTCACGCAACTTCTGCTTTCGGCTTTATAATACTAGCAGTCAGGAGAACAGCCAGGGTCTCCCTCCCACCCACGGGAGCAGGGGCCACAGATCACAGTGCCCACGGATTGTCTCAGTGACTTTCTGGGATCCAAGGATTTCCAGGAGCTCATGTCCTTGCTGTCCTGGGACAGCAGAAACAGCTATCCATTGTCACCAATCCATATGTGATGTCCCACGCTGCCCAGGTCACAGCTCAAGGGCTCATCATCCCTCCATCCAAATGACCCCAGGCGAAGGGCATGTTGGCTCTGTTCCAAAGATGGAGCGAGAGCGTCCAATCCTCCTGGCTACCAGGACAGGCACCCTGGTCAAGAAAACAGCAATAATTACATAAAGCCCAAAAATGTTGCCAGGAAGAGCAGAACCTGACCAGGTTGTAAATAATTCCACAAAGGAAAGCAAGAGAGGTACAATTCTCAGGGCGGATATTAGAATGTTGACACGCGCGAGAGAAAATTAGATGGCTCGATTCTTGGCTTGCTTCTCTGCCGAGGGGAACAATTCCCAAGTACAAATGGTAGAAGAGCTGGTTAAGAAGACACTTCTCCAAAGAAGAAAGATGAAATGAGAGCATTTAATATGCTTTCAATGAATTCTCACTCCCAGAACCAGAATAACCGCACCTCGGGACGCAGAGTGTATTAATAAGGTGTCCAGTCATTGATGGAGAAGTGTGGCCACCCACTAAGGATGATGGAGAGGTGCAGGCGGGAAGATGCGGGAAGGTAAGCATCGATCTGTCCCACCAGCAAGGCAAGTAGGGGACTCTAGAGATACACAGTGAGCTGGAAATGGAGCGAGGGAAATACAAACTGAAGAGATCAGCATTAAAAAGATGCTCTATGAATATTTACAACTTAAAGGTAATTATTAGGAGCAAAGGTTTATTGGATTAATTAATGTATTCTTTCCCCAAAGCACTTGATGAGCATGCAACGCAGGCCGAGCCCAGGGACCCTGAAAGGCAGGACTTAGCCTCGCCCTCAGTATGGTGGCACCTGCCAACGACCGTCAGCACACGCCCCACCTCGCTCTGTTTTCTGATGTTTCTGCCAGTTGGGTGGAACACAGAGGTGCTTTGGCAAGCCTCTGGGTGGCTGCTGTGGCTACCGTGGCACACGGGCGAGGTGCGACGGTGTAGTGTGGCTGGCAGTCATCATGTTTTCCTGCCTGTTAAGTCCCCGTAGACAGGCTGTAGGCCGGCGTCAACCTCCCTGTAACTGAGCTTCGCTGAGGGTCAGGGTGCCCTTTCCAGGTGTGAGGACAAGGGGCAGAAAGAGCGCGTCCTCCCACGCCCAGGCAGGCTGCAGTGGAGAGACCCATCTGTCAGGGGACACACCGGCTAGAGAGAGTCCGTATGTGAGGGTTGTGTCTAGATGTCCCTCCTGCAAAGCCTTACTCGGTCACAGGGTTTTCAGAGAGGCTGGATCTAGTGTGTGGGGCTGGAATTATGGGTGGCATTACTAAATCTTGTAGTGGGGCCTGCAGAGACAGCTCTGTGGCCTAAGCACCTGCCTGGCAAGCACAAGGTCCCAGGTTCGAGCCCCTGTACCACATGCTGCACTGTCCCCAGAGCCCTGGGAACTGTGTGAGAGCCAGCACTGGGGAGGCTGAGGCAGAAGGATCGCCAGGAGCATGAGCTGCATAGTGACATCCTGTACCAAATAAATAAATAGAAGTTCTATTTATTTTAACCACATAGTGGTTTGGCGTAGTTCTGGTGAGGATAAAGGGTGTGAGTGCTACACCCAGCATAGGGACAGCAGTCTGCAAGTGACATGAGGGTCAGAGA
>NDGM011104590.1:0-11145 GCA_002564305.1 Octomys mimax | reverse complement strand
TGTGCTTTGCCAAGCCTGTTCCAAGTAGGTGCTTTAGACCACTGAGCCATCTCTCCAGCCCTGCAGTAGCTTTTTAATATGATATAATGATATTTGTTGATTCTTGATGCAATTTCTTGTGCAATTGGCATTCTTTTAGAAAGAGCTTCCCTGGGACTTTCTCCAAAAACTTTACCTATTTTAACCTCCAGAAAATTAACTGATTATTTTGTTTTAATATTTATGCTTTGACCCATTTTGATTGTGGTATGGTGGATGCATTTAGATTCAGTCTCTTGCATATGTCTATAGTCAGTTTTCCCAGCACCATTTGTGAAAGAGGTTGTCTTTCCGACAGTGTATGCTTTTGGCTCCTTTGTCAAAGATTGGATGACAATGTGTCTGGGGTTGTTTCTGCCATTTTCTTGATCTGTACATCTGTTTTTGTGCCAGTACTATGCAATTTTTAACTTTAGCCTTGTAGTATAACTTGAAATCCAGAAATGTGATGCCTTCTGCTTTGTTTCTGTTGTCCAGGGTTGCTTTTGCAATTCAGTCTCTTTATAGGATTTATATGGAATCTTCAATGTTCTTTTTCAGAGTACTATCTTTTGGTTATAATGGTCTTTCAGTTCCTTGGTTAAATGAGTTTCTAGGTATTCATTTTTTTTTTCTTGATGTTACTATAAATAGTATTGTTTTTTAAATGTCTTTCCAAATATATTCATTATTAGTGTACAGGACTGCTATTGATTTTGTTTGTTGACTTCATATCCTGACTTTATATTCTGCTATCTTGCTGAATTTGCTTATTAATTATATGAATCTTTGTTGATTTTTTGAGTCTTCTATATAAAAGATCATGTCATTTGTAAGTATAGTTTAGTGTACTTCTTTCTTATACATGTCCCTTTCATTTCTTTCTCATGTCTGATTCCCCTGGTGTAAGTTGGGAGTTAACAGGAGTTGTGATATTGGATATCCTTGCCTTGTTTCTTATTTTAAAAGGAAATATATCCTTTTAAATATAGTGTCAGTGGTAAGTTAGTTATAAATGGCTTTTTATCATATTGAGATAAGATCCTTCTATGCCTATTTTTTTCAGTGATCTTTTTTCTTCATGAAAGGATGTTAGAATTGCCAAAGGCTATTTTTGAATCTGTTGAAATGATCATATAATTTTTGTCCTTCTTCATTTATTCCACATCTTTTATGCTATGTTGTTCTTCTGACATTCTAGTTTAAGGGTTACTCATGTAAAGAAGAATAATCTAAAGGTAGATTGTTTGTTTTCGCTTTGACCTCATAGTTATTATAGGTGATAGGTGGAAAAGTTTGCGTAAGGCAAAATGTTTTACATAAATGTTAAGCTCCTTTTAAAGGGAGAGCAGCATCCATGTTACTATTGTCCTTAGTGTTGCTCTTAGATTTGTACAGAAAAAATCATGACAGCTCAATATTTATGTTAGAATTTGGAGAAGCATCTGTATATCACAGTTAAAGCTGGTGGGTTTAACTACTTTTTATCAATATTCAGTAAATTAGCAAATATGTTAGTTACTTTAGCAGTGCCAAGAGCTGAAGAGTGGTCTGTATTAAAATTTTGACCTATTCGCGCATGCCCACATAGTATCCTGCCTCACTGGTCAAGAACATCTTTTGATGTCCCTTTCATTCTTCTTCTGAATCTTCTGTCATACATAAGCATGTCTGTCGTTGCATGTGCTTATACTATATATTCCAGTTTTTGGGTCTAAGGAGAAATATACCATAAAGTATTCTCTGTACTACCCTACTAAAGGTTTTTCTGTGTGAGAATGATTGAGAGGAGAGAGAGTTGTAGATAAGTATGTCTGAGTTGAGGCTATGGCTTATGGTAGAGCTTTATTCTGAAATGTGCAATGCTGTGGATTTGATCCCCAGCAATAAAATAAAATAAAATAAAATAAAATAAACAGACCTAATCTAGCACTAAGACTAAAAGCATTATTTAATGATTTCCAAGAGCAGTATCATTATTATGTGTTTGGGATTGGCTAAGAAAGTCCAACTCTCTGTTGGAAATTAATTTTCAAGGTTAAGGTGATGATTAATCCTTATTATCAGCTTGATTGAGTTGAGAAACATTGAGGAAATGACTAAACTACATTTCTCAGTGCTGCTATAGGGATGTTTCCAGAAACATTTAGCATGTGGGACAGCAAACTGAGGGGGAGACATACCCTTAACATGGGTGGCACCCTTCATCATTCAATAATAGGATGAGGCCTAGATGGAACAAAAACTGGAGGAGGAAGCCTGCCCTGCCCTTCTCTTCCTCCCTTTCTCCTCCTCCCTCTCTTCCCCTCCCTCCCTTCCTCCCTTTTCCGTCTCCTCTCCCTCCCCATTTCCCTCCCTCCTTTCTTCCTCCCTTCTCCTTTCCCTCTCCCCCTCCTCCTCTCTCCCTCGCTACGTTCTTCTTTTCCCCCATCTCTTCTTCCTGGACACCAAGAGCAGCTTTGCTCTACAACACCCTCTACCATAATATACTGCTTTACCAGAGGCCCAGAAATAATGAAGCCAGGTCAACATGAACTAAAACCTCAGAATCTAAAGCTTCTCTCATTCAAGTTATTTTACTCAGGTATTTTATCAAAGTGACAGAGAGCTAACTCCAATAGCACTCCTATCAAGGGGTAATAATTACTTCCAAGGCAAACATGTCAAATGTGTCCCAATTTGTTTTATATGTGATGCTAAAATGAACACATTAAATGCCTTATGTATTTATTTTATTAAGGAGAATTTATATTGTAGTACCAACAAGATTAAGCCTTACTCACTGACCTAAAGTTTAGATTGTGATCAGCTTGGCAGTAAATATATATGTAAATAATTACATAGTCATTTTTTAAAAAATTTGTACCAGGGATTGAACTTGGGACCTTGCACTTGCTGGGCAGGCACTTATGCCACTGAGCTGTCTCCCCAGCCCACAAAGTCCTTTTTTCCTAAATGCAAAAGACACAGAATGAAAAGGGTTAATTTGCTCTTGATCAGACCATCATTTCCCCTTGAGAAG
Organism: Octomys mimax; assembly: GCA_002564305.1. Lineage (NCBI taxonomy): Eukaryota > Metazoa > Chordata > Mammalia > Rodentia > Octodontidae > Octomys > Octomys mimax. The sequence continues at coordinate 8,105 of NDGM011104590.1, read as the reverse complement.
TCTGAGTCCTATTCTCCATTTTTATTGAACCCAAATGCTAAGCAGAATGTGGTTCCTTCCATCTTTAGTGTACACAAGCACATCAAAGAACAATTTTTCACACAAGCAGTCTATATAACATAAAACTATTAAGGGTGTACTTTCTGAATTCAGATAGATTTAATTATAAGTCCTGGTTCTGTTCCATACTAGCTATGTGACTTTGCCTGAGTTAGTAATACTATTTGAACCTCACTTTTTCTCATCTTGTAGAACTTTGTGAAGATAAAAGAAGACATAGAAAGTACTTATCATGCAGTCTGGCACATTATGCATATGTTAACTTCACTGCGTTTGTATATGTTCTTCCCCTGCATTATCTAAAGAATCTCTGTATTCTTCTGCTAAGACACAAAACCAGCATTGTAGCTATGATGGTCATTTCCACTTTTTTAGGGTGAAGACATCACCCTGTGTAGTGGATTCCTAACTGGTGGTCAACTTATTACACCCATCTGAATTTAACTAGCATGGTGCTGGGTGCCGGAGGCCCACTTGAGGGTTGTTGCCAGCAGCATAAAGGCAGAACCAAAGCTGCTGAAAACATTGTAAGGGATTCTTTTTGGAGAGGCTATTGGAAGTTGCTAGTTCTGCTGGAGGATCTTGGCTTTCCCAATGAACTTTGGAGAAGCTGTGGTACTCATCTTGAGCTTCGCTTCCTAGCTACGGTGGGGAAGATGGTGCACTGCTTAGCCTCATGGAGAAGCTTATCACATTGGCTTTCCTGATGACAACTTGGCTGTCCTCATCGCTGGTGGAGCTCAGGACCTCAGTGTTGCCGAGGATGGCTGTGGTACTTTTGTGGGAGCTCTGGTACTTACCTTGATTGTTGCTTTCTAGTTCCAATTCAGATTCCTCAGCCTGCTAGTACAGATCCTTCATCCCACTGGCATAGACTTCCTAGCTTCCTCCACTCACCTTTGGGTCTTTCCAGCACAGAACTGTGAAGCAAGCCTGCATGAGATTTTATTGTGGGCTCTAGACTTCCCATTGGACTTGTGGGAGGCATTGTTATTAGCTCTAGGTTTTCATCTGAACTCATGGTGGATATCAGAATCCAGGCCTTTAGCTGGAATCTTTGGTACTTAGTGTGTGGATAGATTTTCTGCACTTGTATATGGTCCTTGGGTGATTCCTTATAAACAAATATAAAACATGTCCTGTACTATATTGTTCACCTTGCAAAAAAACTCCAAACCATGGCATCTTGACTACAATGCCTTCCTTGCCTTTAATTCTGTTCTCTTCTGTATGACTTAGCTCCTGCCTCTTTGCCTCCTACCTTCTGTATATCTGTCGGTACTACTGTCACTGTAAACTTTTTCACTGTGCTTATTTACCTGCTCCACAAGACTGTGGTGGAGCTGAGAACCTGGACTGTGTCTTGTAGCTGTCTCACTGAGCACATGCTTGATAACATAGTAGGCTCTTAGTAAATACTGACATGCTAAATGATGATGTAAAGTGCTTCTTGAAATTTAGTTAGTAATTTGTGGATTAGAGCAGAAAGGTACAGCCACCAAAACTTTCTCTCAAGTGCTGCTGTGTAATTTTTAAATATATAGATGAATCTGCCATCTAGATTCTACAATTAACATTTTGTTAATTATATATTTTTTCTATATACCCTCTATTAAGTTAATCTTGATATCTTAAGTTACTTCAAAGTCATGGATATCAGTATACCTATGTATAAATATTGCAACATATATATTATTAAATAGTTCAGTATCTGTTAGTTATTTTTATAAGTGAAATTTACTTTCAATTAAATGTATTAAATTAAATGTATAAAGAATAGCATTTCATTATTTTCGTAAGTGTATTATAGGGCTGGAGATATTATTTAGTGGTAGAGCCCTTGTCTGGCATGGGGAAGGCATGTGCTTTGATCCCCAGCACTGGAAGAAAAGAAAAAAAAAGAAAGGGAGAAAAAAAGTGTGTCTTTACAATCCAAGGCATAGAAGTTTTCTCATATCTTTCCCGTCAATCCCTGACCCTTATGGCAGAAGCAATCCCTGTTTTTATTTTCATTTTACCATACATTAGGTTATTGTAGAACTTTGTATAAGTAGCTACATAGGGTATATATTTCCTCTCTGTTGCTTTTATCCAAAAATTCCACTGCCACTTTCTAGCTGTTATGATAATTTCAGTATGTTCTCTGTTTTTTGAGCCTGTAAAACTATAATTCTTAGTTTTAAATTTTAGCTTCTCCAGTGTGGACTGCTAAAACCTGACTCTGGAAAGTCATAAAGAATGAGAATTTTGCCCATTGTCATCTCTTTCCAGATGTATTCATTCTCTCACCTAGTTTCTGCCTGATTTTGTTCAGTTGTTCAGCTCTCTTGGGTAGTTTGTTTCTTCTTTAGGTTTTTTGAGGTAGGGTCTTGCCTTGTAGTTTGGGCTGGCCTCAAACTCAGTATATAGTCCAGGCTGGCCTCAGACTCTGGGTGATCCTCCAACTTTAGCCTCCCAAGTGCTGAGATTACAGGCATGCACTACCACACCCGACTGGATTTGCTGTTTTATCCTCATCTCTATAGTTGGAAAACAGGCTGTGAAGTTACTGAATTCATTCTCACCATGGAACTTCATTTTTTATTGGACTTTTCTCATAACAGAAACAGACATATAAGTAGCAGTTCTCAAAAATGCCAAATGTATTTGTATAAAAAGACATCAAACACTTTGAAAAATTATATAATGGTGATGAGCATTATTGTCTTATGGAGACTACAATTTTAAGGAGTCTCAACTTAGACATCTCTTGTGGAGTAGGGGAAGCTTTGAAAATATATTTATCACTTTCATAACAGGTCTCTCATGCACAATCCTGAGTTCCAGTTAATGAAAAAGGAAATGACAGAGCACCTTATAAGAAGAAATTCTCCAAGCTCTTCCCCTTTTCTGCTTTTCATTCTCTGTATTCTTTCAATCCCCAGTACAGATCCATGCACACACATATGTAGAATTTCTCTCTCTGAATAAAAGTACAAATTAAACCTTAGAGTCATGGATAAATCAAAAAGAAAAAAGTAAAAGATTTTAGTTGAACTTTCAATTTTTAAATTAGGCAGGCCTCTAGAAATAGATGATAATGAAAAAAAAGTTTCTTTCAAATTGATTAGTGAGAGGTTCCATGGTGTAATGGTCAACAAGCTGGACTCTGAATCCAAACTGATTAGATAATGATTCCAGCCATCTATATTTTCTCATTAGAGGAGAATGGTTATATCATCATTAGCAGAAAAAGGTTAAAGGAGGACAAAATACAATAGTGTGATTTTATTTTTTATTGAACGAATGCCCTTTGCTTACTGAAAAATCTGAGTTTTCAAAATTAAAATTCATGTAAAATAAACACATAAGATACCAGAGATGAGCTGTTTTCTAGAGATGAACAGTACATTTGATCATTAATTCCTGACAGTTCAGGCCAAAAGAAAATGCTGAAATGTGATCTATTATGATCTCAGCATATACTTTTAAAATAGTGGTACAAATTTTTAAGTACAAAATTAGAGGACTTTATTGTGTAGGGTCCTAATGTGGATTGGATAGTTTCACTATTTTTTTTTTTTGAGATAGGGTTTTACTATATAGTCACAGGCTGGTTTGAACTCACTGTGTAGCACAGACTGACCTCAAACTCAAGCTGTCCTCCTGCCCCAGATTCCTGAGTGCTGGATTCCAGGTGTGAGCCATCACGTCTGGCACTGGGTGACTTCTCTACTTACTACCCTAACTAGGAAACTTTTGAAAGTGTAACTGATGCTATTAGTAACTTTGGAGAACAACAGAGTTACTTGGTTTTCCCAGGCGTGAGATTTTGGAGTAACAGGTGAATGGTGACTTTAATTAATGTACCTGTATAAAAGTTGCCTATAAACTGCCAATAGAGGAGCTGGTGAGATAGCTCTGCAGTCTAAAGCGTCTGCTTAGGCAAGCTTAGGCAGGTGCAAGGGACCATGGTTCAATCCCAACACCACATGCCGTGCCATCCTCGACCTTAGGGTGAGCTGAGCCAGCCAAAAACAAACAAAAAAACCCTTGCCATTAGATTATGATCCTGTGTAGATATAGATTTTGGAGTTTTGAGTCTGAAGGGATGAATATGTAAAGTTAAATATTAATAAAGATAGTTCTGTGGAGTAAAATATTTACTTTTTCATTATTTAGCTTCATACAGGGCAAGAACTGAAAGGCTCTTGAAAAATTTGTCAACATACACAATTTTTTGTTTCTTGAAAAATTGACCAGAACTTCAATTACTGTACATAATTATACTTCAATAAACATGATTTATTTTAAAAACAATATCATTGGTTAAAAAAAGAGTATCATTGTTTATGTGATTATATTTTAAGTTTTTTTCAAAGGTTTTTTCTTTTTTATCCATATATGATTGTAGTACACAGCAATTGAAGTCATGCTGAGGACTTAGTGCCTGTGTACAACACACCTTAGTTCTTTTTAGGTCCCCTTCTCCTCTGTGCCACCCACTACATTTTTTCCTACCATCCCTTCCTCCCCCTTCCTCTGTTTTTCCCTATTGTCTATTTTATTTTGAACTTCATTTATATTTTGAGTTTCTCATATAGAAACCACATAATACTTAAGCTCATGTGTCTGATTTATTTCACTTAACATTACAGTCTCAGTGTGCATCCATTTTTCTACAGATGGCTCGTTTATTTTTCTGTATGGCAGAATAATACTCCCTTGTGTATAAAGAACACATTTTCTTTATCCACTCATCTGGTGATGAACATGTAGGCTATTTGCAAAATTTAGCTATTGAGTTGTGCTGCTAAATGTGTATTCATGTATCACTATAAATATGATGACTTTAACTCTTTTGGGAAGGTACATAAAGGGGAAAAGCTGGGTCAAATGGAATTTCTAGTTTCATTTTATGAGGAGTTTCTATACTGAGTTTCATAGTGGTTGGACTAGTTTACATTCTTGCCAACAGTGAAAAAAACCCACCTTCACACTCACATGCACTCATCCTTGCAAGTATTTGTTGTGATCTGATTTCTTGATGATACTCATTTTTTCTGGTGTAAGGTAAGGTCTCAATGTTGTTTTAATTTGCATTTCTCTAATGGACAGAAATGTTGAATATTTTCTCGTGTGCTTTAAAATTTTTTTTTTAAATAAAGAAATGAGAACTTTAGGTTTTTTTTTAATTTTCATGAGAATTAAGAAAAACATTTAAAACAATACAAGGGTGGGCCAAATAGCTCAGTGGATTGAAGTGCCTGCAAGCAGGTGCAGGGGCAGGGTGGTGGGGGGAGTTCAATCCCAGGCCTGCTGTGCCTGCCCCACCCCTGGCGTGTGCTGAGATGGCAATTGCGACTGGGTGTGGTGGTGCATGCCTGTAATCCCAGCTCTTGGGAGGCTGTAAACAGGGGATCACTACGAGTCTGATCTAGTAGATCTAGTAGTGAGACCCTGAACACTGTAGAGCCTTCCCTAACATCAATCAATCAATCAATCAATCAATCAAACAATACAGAATTTCAAAACAAGATGATAGGAATTAAACAATGATTCTTATATTGCATATTGTTATCTTCAAAGTAGTTGTTCAAATTACCAGATATAAGCATGTAAAAGTGGTCCAAAAGTTATGCACTGAGGAGAAGGGGCTTGGGGAAGTTAAGCATTAATTATTCCTTACAACAAACCAATAGAAATTAGTACAATTATCTTAGCATATATATTTCCCCCTCCCTCTTTCGTCTTTCTTTTCTCCTTTTCCTAGGAGTTTCTTTCCCTTTCACTGTATCTATTGTATCTCTCAGACTTTATCTTCAATCAGATTGTATTTATTTTAATGTTTAGGTCTTTGATCCATTTTGAATTTATTTTAGTGCTTAGTGATAGATATGTGTCTAGAATCAATCTTCTGCTTTCAGGTAATCAGTTTTCCCAACATCTTGTATTGAAGAGGATATCTTGCCTCCAGGGAAGGGTTTTGTTGCTTTTGTCAAAGAGAGTATCTTCTTCTTTTTTGTTGTTGTTGTTGTCCTCCATCCTCCTCCTCCTCTTTCTCCTCTTCCTCTTCTCCTCCTCTTCCTCCTTCCCCTCCTTCTGCTCCTTCTCTACCTTCTCTTCCTTCTTCTTCTTCTCCTCCTGTTTCTCCTTCACCTTCTTCTTCATCAATACCATGCTGTTTTTCTCACTGTAGCTCTGAAGGAAAGCCTGAAGTCTGAGACTGGGATGCTACATAGTAAACTGAAAGCTAGCCTGAATTACAGTGGAAACTATAAAAAAAACTTGGAACAGCAGGATTATTTTAATACTCTCACTCATGAATTATTTCATTAAAATACATACTTTCATTGATTATAAGCCATTTTTGAAAACGTTTTTAAAATAAATCAAGAGTTCGCAAGGGTTGGGGTTGCAGCACAGTGGCATAACACTTGTCCAGCATGTGCCAGGCTCTGGACTCAAGTCCCAGGGCACACCCCTCTGAAAAGAACAGTCCCAAGCCCTGTACTCTGTTGTGATAGATTAGAGATACCACACTTACTGTTCTTTGTAACCCATCCTAGCAATCTTTCATAGCCATTTCCCTGGGCAGAAATACTTTTTATACTTGGAAAAATCACAACATACTGTATTAAGCAAATTAAATGGAAATTCCTTCACTAAAATAAAACACACTACATTTGGTGGAATATAGATAATGTTATAAATGCCAAGTATTCACACAACACTCTTAGGATGTTTATCTTTTGAGAGTAAATGTGGCTGCACCTAAATTTTTCTAATTTTAACTCCTGTTCATTACTCTGTTGTCAGCTCACTTCACCTGCTGATTCAGTCTCCTAAAAATTAATATAAGGTATCTTTAAATTACAGATTCAGAAGACTTAAGTACTAGTTAGTGTATATTAATCATGCAACCTTATTTCCTTTCTTCTGGAGATAAAGAGGTGAATGTCAAGTTGCATGGTATGATTGTTGCTTCCCAAAGAATGCTGTATTTCCTATGAATGGGCAGGGATTTGGATATCTTCCAGCCAGCCTGGCAGCAATATGTAATAGCCAGAGCTTTTGCAGTGGTGGACACAGATGGACATGTGGCACTGTCAGCCCTTCTGCAACAACTAGGCAGTACTAAACACTTACATCTTGCACCAACAGTCATAGTTGAGAAGAACCTTTTGGAAAATGGGAGACTAGTTTAGAAGGTTGTAAATGGCTTCTGTGAACATCGAGCAAAAGGGGCATAGCATCAGGACCATCACTAGTATCTACACTTGTCCTACTTACACCATAAAGCTCTTTGTGTCTCAGAACAGTGGAGCCACACTACACTTTCAGAGGGACATCTTAGAACTGTCATAGTAACCTTCGAAGACTTGTATGCTTTCCCACCCTTTGCTTATGGCCCTTTTCTTGCAAGGTCTCATATGCCTGCTCTCATATGATAGTGGAGCTTTTAAAATTAATTTCAGTCTCTGTGCATGTCTTTATTTTTAAATTCTAAGGATGAACTTGGATACTGGAACATCTACGACTGCTTTAGGAAACAAACAGCCCCTTTGGGGGATCCTGCTGTTGCAGTGTTACACAAATTTAAGTTGAAAAATCAATGGGATAGTTGTGGACAGCTCTGTGACAGGCACAAGCAAGAACCTGATGTGAGCTAATACTTAGGTAAAAACTGAATATTTACATATTTCTTTTTCTTCATCTTTTCTCTAGGCATACTCTGTATTTGATGAAGACATCGGGTACTGTCAAGGACAGTCTTTTCTTGCTGCAGTATTGCTGTTGCATGTAGGTAATTCTCCATGTATTAAATAGCACAGTGCTACCAAATTTATTTTTTTACTTGTTTTTTATTTCATTCTGCTTTTCTATTTATCTGATGAAGATTACACATGACATATCTCTTTAAAAATGTACCTTGGGGCCCCCAAAATTTAAAGACCTAATCCAGAAATGGGCATCTGAGATGAACACACGATTCTCAGAGGAAAAATTAAAGAAGCGAATAAATATATGAAAAAATGCTCCACATCACTAGCCATCCGTGAAAT
>NDGM011104587.1:0-12671 GCA_002564305.1 Octomys mimax | reverse complement strand
ACTCAGACACTTGGGCTTGCCAGGCAAGCGCTTATTCTACTGAGCCATCTCCCCAGCCCCTAGAATATTCCCCTTTGCTAAAAACACACCCCATCATTTTTGCCACTATTTTTAGGTAATTCAGAAAGTCCTCTTTCATTAATATCTTAATAAGATATGATAAGAAATACTTTTGATGCTGCTGCGCAGTGCCATTCAGTGGGCAAACTCATGAAAACATGCTATTACTGTATGTCATCATCCACCAGATCTGGCATTGTGTGACTTCTGGCTCTTCCACCAAAGTCAAAATTAGCAAGAAAGGTAGATGTTCAAAATCAATTTAGGACATGAAGGGAGCCCCAACTGAAAGTTTACAAAAGAGGACTTACAGGACTGCTTCAGAAAGTGGCAAGACCAGTGGGTTAAGTGTTGAAAGTAGCATATAGGAGGGTTAATGTGTCTTGAGGGTAATTAATGATATACTACAATAGATTTTAAAGATTTAAACATTCACCATATATTTCAGTCACACTGCATATTGTTCAGTGTTTTATTGTTGATTTTCAAACTTACTGAAGTTTCTTGAATATTTAATGGATAATCCTAGGAAACTTCATATCTTGAGTAAGAAACCAAAAGTCCTATGTGGCCTTCTTAATGTGAAAATCCAAAATGTGGTAGTGAATGTGTTTTTTTGTGTGATTTTTGTCTCCTTTAGGTGGAAATTGAAACCAATCAGTTACAAGATGGCTCATTAATTGACCTCTGTGGTGCAACATTGCTGTGGCGTACTGCAGAAGGCCTTTCCCACACTCCTACTGTGAAGCATTTAGAAGCTTTAAGACAGGAAATTAATGCTGCAAGACCTCAGTGCCCTGTAGGGTTCAACACACTAGCATTTCCCAGTATGAAGAGGAAAGATGTTGTAGATGAAAAACAACCATGGGTATATCTAAACTGCGGCCATGTTCATGGCTATCATAACTGGGGAAACAAAGAAGAACGTGATGGAAAAGATCGTGAATGTCCGATGTGTAGGTCTGTTGGCCCTTATGTCCCCCTGTGGCTTGGATGTGAAGCTGGATTTTATGTGGACGCCGGCCCTCCAACCCACGCATTTAGCCCTTGTGGGCATGTGTGCTCAGAGAAGACGACAGCCTATTGGTCCCAGATCCCGCTTCCTCATGGTACTCATACTTTTCATGCAGCCTGTCCCTTTTGTGCACATCAGTTGGCTGGTGAACAAGGCTACATCAGACTTATTTTCCAAGGACCATTAGACTAACAAACAGTTGTCCTCCAGGACTACGTTATAAATTTATAAGCTAAGTGAGTTGGGTTTTCCAACCTGTTGTCCACATTACGGTTTCTCTGCTCTGGTTATTTGCATTAAGATGAAGAATTTTTGTAAACATTTATAATAAATAACAAATTTCTGAGCAAAAATCTAGGAAATTCAAGTAAATGAATTTTTGAAAGTACCAGACTTCTGAATTCTGAGTTTTTGAAAATATATTTTGAGGAAAAAAAGACATAGCCTAATTTGATGCCTTCATTTTAGTGTTTTTGAATCACCCATCCTCAGTGTTGAGAAATTGTTTTGTATAACTGAGGGTACTGCTGGTTCAAACTATGTTAGTTTACAGTTTGTTGCAAACATTGTATAATACAGCAACATGTATATTAACTTTTTTTCTATTTATCTTTATTTTAGAAAATATCATAGAATGTTCTTGATAGAGTAGCATGGTAATGATGGTGTCACACTTTTGGTGTGAATGGTAGCTTAGTGAGCGCATAGCTCAAAGATTTGTCAAGTTAGGAAGGACAAGAAAGCCTCTTTCCCCACCCCCATTTAAGTGTAGAATTTGGTAAATTAAAATATCTTCAAACCAAATTCACATTACCATTGTGTAAGAAGTGTTTGTTTTTAACCACAATGAAGATAATCAGGAAAGATTTTGTTTCTTAATATTTCTCTCAAGTGTAGTACTATAACAAAACAATGCTAAGAAACATTTTATATACTCCTTTGAATATGCAATTTAATCTAGATTATCTATTTTTCTCCCATGATAACTAATCTTTTTTTAGTATCAGTAACATTTGGCAAGTTTATTTTTTGAGTATAAACTGGTTCATCTGTTCACTGTTTCTAGAAAAAAAAAGAAAAAGCATAAATTAACAAGAAAAGAGCATAAATTAATTTGCTTTTAGAAAGAGAGATGCTTAATTATTCTGTATGTGGTTTTATCCAAGCATTAGGAAAATCTAGAGGTATAAAGGGTTGAATGGCAATAGTGTCCCCCCTCTTTTAACCTAGCAGACTAGCCTTAACTGTGGGCTTGAATACTAAGGGGTGTTGCCACAGTGTAATCCAAGTAAAGATTTAATTAGCACATAAGCACCAATGATAGCAGGGTAGAAAGGGACACACTTGAAAGATCTGTTTATGCTTTACTCCAGTAAGTCCTCTGCTTTCAGAAGCAAGAAAAAAGTTTCTTCTCCTTTCAAACCCCTCTTTTAAATGCACCACAAGGAAAGTACAGATCATTGCACTACATCAACCCCTTTTTGATACTTGCAGAAATCAATATACTTTTAAACAGGATCATTTTTTAAAGTCTTTTGATTTCCTTTAGTTTGAAAAGTGTATGATACTTAATTGACAGCGAATTTTGTATGTGGTAGCATAGCTTTAATTTATCCTATTACATCACTGTTCTGAATTTTAAAAAAATTTTTTTTGGTTTAAAAAAAAACTTGTCACTTAGAAGCCATGAACTGTTTTATTTTACTTTGTCAAAATTCCTTGTTTTTAAAAATGGTCGTTTGGGTTCACTCAGGAAATGCATGTCAGGAAACTTGTACAATAAGTTTTTTAGTAGTGATGTATCCGTAACTGCTGTTACCTTTTTTTTTTTTTTTTCAAAGAAATATAATTGATTTTGAAGTTTTCTAGATTGTCACATGCTTTGTGACTAATGCAAGGAAATCAAGTCCTGTGTTGTATTTGTTCTAGTTATTTCTATTCAGGCTATATATTGTAGCTTAATTTTTATTTGCAATTAATTTATTCAGACTAAGTAAATACTTTTCAAAATAGATATCTGAGTTTGTCTCTGTGAGTTCCTTTTTGTATAACAACAGTGGGAGTGGGACACCAGAAGAAAAACGTAGGGGCCAGTGAGATAGCTCAGCAGACTAAAGCACCTGCTTAGGTAAGCTTAGATAAGTGCAGGGACCTTCGTTTGATCCCTGGCACCATATGCCACACCAGCCCTGCCACAGGGCAGGCTGAGCTGGCCAGAGTCTGGGTGTAGCAGCTTATGCCTGTAATCTCAGCCCTGGGGATGCTGAAAGCAGGAGGCTTACTCACTATGAGTCCGAGCTGCGTAGTGAGACCCTGTAACAACCAAGTACATAAAACAAAAAAAGAAATTGTCCAAATGCCAATCAGATGACAAATAGGTAAACTGTGGTCCATCCATATAATGAAATGCTACTTAAGCAATAAAAGCTGTTACTATGTATAATAAAATGCATGAATAAAAAATAAGTGAAAACTAGCCCAATCTACCCTGTATTTTAAGAATACTCAGTTGAAATAGATGTGGAGTTTACAGTTGATATAATTTTTTCTCTCTTTCTTGTAATACTGAGAATGGAACCCAGGGCCTCTTGCATGCTAGGCAAGCACTGTACCACCCCTGGTCTTGTTCTGTTTCTTTTTAGTTTATTGGTACATATGTATAGCACATAATATTTACATTCCTTGTGTGGAGTTGGTATGTGTGCACAACACCTCTTAATTCCTTTCTCATCCCCCTTCCCTCTCTCCCACTTCTGCTCATTTCTTGATCCCCTTTCCCCTGTTTTTGGTACATGTTTCCAGTACATAGTGTATATATATTCTTTGTGTGGAATTGGTACATATAACATCCCAATTCCTTTTTTTCACCTCTTATTCCTTCCCCTTCACTTTTGAGAATTTATCTTCCTACTATTATCAATGTTTTATTTGGCTCTTCATTTTTACTGTGGTTTTGGAATAAGGTCTTGCTGAATTTCCCAGGTTGGCCTTGAACTTGTGATCCTCCAGTCTCCCAAGTAGCTGGGATTAGTGGAGTGTGCCACCACACCAGACAGTATAAGGCTTGGGAATAATCCCTTATTTATTAATAAAGGAACTTGATGGTGGTTAAAAAATGAAGCCCTTCTCTTAAATGAAGTCTCCAGAGAGTTGGCTTTTTGTAGTTGCATTGTAAGTACTTAAGTGATTATAAAGTTTCATGTTCTTTCAGAAGCACCTGAATTTCTTTGTGGCAGCTGGGAAAAACCTGGTTCACTTTCTATCAAATTTAAGTTTTAAAAACTTAGGCAGTGTAAATCATTAGATGTTTTCTTTTCAAGTACTCTGAATGTGTTTTGTCATTTTCCAGTGCCTTATAGAACACTTATTTGTACTAAAGTAATATCAGTATTTTAAATCTTTTAAATGCATTTTCAAGAAAGAGTATCCTCATGGCTTAACTCTTATTGAAGCTGTTTCATTTTTAAAAGTTACTTAATGTATGTAAGGAATTCAGTTGCCTTTCCTCTGACATGTTAGCCATAAAGTAAAACATAAAGGACAGACATTCTTTTTACCAGTTTATCTGAATCTTCTCACATGTAGAACAGGATAGAAATAAATGATAATGCCAATACGTAACATCTAATACTTGCATATCCCTACTATCCTCTTTCCTCAAAATACCTCAAGAAACAAGAGTGACCTATGACCTGACACAGAGTGAGTAAAGGCAGTAGTCTATCCTTTATTCTTTTACATGTGTAAGATAAATAATTCTAACACTTTGACCCTTCATTTCAATGTATCTTATGCTGCTCTACTTCAGAAACACTATAGTTAATAGATCTACAGTCTGTCCTTTTCTCTGTATACTTTTAAGCATTAACCCTGTAGTAAATCAAATGAGCAAAACTACATAACTGAGCTGTATCTCACATACCCATTTTTGGAATTATTCATATGAAGTGTATTTTAATAACCTGCCTTCAAATTGTATCTACTTACTCGTAGAATACAATACTATGCACTGAGTCCTGCAGTAAACAATGGGTGATACCAGGAAGAGAATATCCCTACCTTGATGAGAATTATTACCTTGATGAGTATTATAATGAGAGAAATAGGAATGAGTAAGAAAAAAGTAAAACAACATGAGAGCAAGAGTGCTGAGGGACAATTAGAAAAGACAGGTACAAAATATGTGTTGGGGGATGTAACATTTACTATGTCAAATGGGAGGGCCAGGGAAAAACTCACTGGGAAGGTGGTATTTGACTAAATATTTGAAGGAAAAAAAAAATTGAAGGAGTTAAAGGGTAGGGTTACCTAGGAGAAGAGCATGTAAGCAAAGGAAAGTCACCATAAGGACCTCAAAAGGGAAGCCTGCCCGGAATACTGCTGTAACAGCAAAGAGGCCAAGGTGGCAAAGAGGTATTAAAACAGGGCAAAGTAGTAAAGTTAAAAGACAAAAGTTCAGAGCGAGATTTGGGGTGAAATTGTATTACGAAAGGCCTCCTGAGATTTGAGACTTATGTTCTGAGTGGTGTGGATGACTTCAGAGGGTTTTGAACATGAGGGTGACGTGATCTGAGTGATACCTGAATAAAATCCAAATAGTCTGAAGGTGAGGGTGAGAAGACCATTGGAGAGAAAGGATAGTGGCCAGGGTCAAGGTGGTGACATGAAAATTGTTTGAGAAGAGATCAGATTTTGGATATTTTTCAAGACAGCTGTTGGCATTTCCTGGCAGATCAGCTATGGAATATAAAAAATGATTCTACTCACGTGTCAGGGTATATAGCTCTGGTACAACAAAGTCCAGAGTTCAGTTCCTAGTGTGCACACACAAAGACTTGGTTCAGTCAGCTTCAACAACTGGAAGGATGGAATTAATAAGGGAATAGGCATTCCAATGGTGTCATCAAGTGAGGCCCCTCCTACACAAGACTTTTGCCAAATGTAGGTCTTTTTTTTAACTACTGAAGTTCCCAATTATGATTATGATCAGTTTCCTCTATACACCCTATGCTAGTTGAGAAACAAATCAACAGTATTCCTTTGGGTTAATGGTGGACTTCCTTTCATTGAAATAAGAGTTGGGACACTCTCATGTTTCTCTTTGCTTTGGCTATTCTCTGAGGAAATGAAATTCTGTTTTGAACTGCAGTAACTTCCTTTATCTAAAGTATTCTGAGTTTCTCTTCCTTCTCACCCATACACACCTTTTTACTTGGCTTTTGCCTTTTTAAATCTCCCCAGTTTTTTTTTTTTTTAATCAAATGTGACTACTTAAAATCCCTTTTGCAGTGGCAGAGTACTGGTTTGTGTATTTCCTTGAAGTTTTACTTTTAATATTTAAGTGCTTATGAAAAATAATTCTTAAAACTAGTTTATAAATGCAGCTTTTAATATCCCAATTCCCCAAAGGAAATATGCCTCTCTTTGATAACTATCAACAGAAAAGAGTAAGATCAAAAGAGTTTCCTAGTAATTGTTATAAAGTATCATATCCAAACATTGTGTCAGATGATGCGAGAATGCTAGATTCCTTAGGTCTATATTAGTTTGTAAACCCAGCTATGTAAATCAGGATTAAACCACAGCATAAAATAAATTCATCACAGCTAACACTTGTTCACTCTGTTAAGCACTATTCTAGGTGTACCATGCTAACAATATTAGATTTAAAACTCAAAAATTCTTTAGGAGGTAGGAATGTTTATCTCCGTTTTGCAGTGGAGACCAGCCATTGCAATAGAACTTGCCCAAGTTCTCATAGTTTGTAGTGAAAGCCTCAGAAGTTCAACTTGAAAGTCTCATTTTATTTGTGTGTACACAGTCACCATGTTTTCTGCTTCTCTCCTTTTAGTGTAGAATGCACTTGATGGAATTCTTTTGTAGGCCAGTATTATGTATACTTGATACTTAGCCACATGGTAGATGCTCAAAAGCTATTCCTTGGATGATGAAAGAAAACTGAGAACTTTTAAGCTACCAAAACAATCTCCAAATGAGCACGTTAGCAAAAAATAATCAAAAGAATGGTTACAGAAGATTTTTTTTTTATCAGAAAATGCATTTACCTGGGTTGAAAGAGAAAAAAAAGGAGACACTACACAAATAGCATTAACTGGAAGTTTGTTAGGACAGCAAGAAGAATACTATAAATGATGCCAGAAGAGACAAAAAGGATTATTACAAAGAAAAGAGAATACCAATTGTCATAAAGCTTGTCAAAAAAAAAAAAAAAAAAAAGCTTGTCATCATTTGATTTTTTTCAGAGCCTATTATTGTTAAGGAAAGATACAGAAGGCAGCCAGTAATGAAGAGAAAATTAAAATTAGATGTTCCTGAAGTTGTATCACTGTATTACTGTAAAATTGATTCTGAATATAAATTCAGGAGATTTTGAGAATCAAGTTATCCTAGTTATGTAAAATGATTTTTAATAGATGTTTTAAAATATCAACCTTCTGTCTAACCTCATTCCCTTCATTATCATAAACTTTAGTCACCAAGATCTGTATTTCATGTTGTGATTATTGAAGTAGAGACAAGTAGCTTTTATTTTTAAGTTCCAATTCTGCAGAATGAAAACAACCTTAATTATCATGAAAATAATTGTAGGGGGTGGTCTGCTTCAGATTTTATTGTGCCTGGTTTGGAAATGAAAGACAAAAGTACGAAGAATCAAGAGTTTTACTAGGTTCAGTGGCACACTCCTATAGTCTCAGCTGAGAGAACTGCTTGAGGCCAAAAGTTCAAGGGCAGCTTGGGTAGAAATATCCCAGTAACCACTTGCAACCCTTTAGTGTTTTATATAAATCTGTGATGAATCACTTAGCAAATGTGAGTGCACACTCAATGACACAGATTTTATTTTACTTTTCTATTTGTGGTGAAATAGTTATTTTGGATACCACATTTCTAGAAATTCAATGTATTCAGAGGCTCTTCAATTTCACCTGGCTTCTTTGGCAGGTTCTTTTTTGATAATTAGTTATTTGAAATGGAGGTGATAATGAAGGACTTCAAATATAGTAATAATAACTTGTCAAACAATTAAAATTTTTCTTAGTTCACAGTAGAGTTGAATAATAGTAATCTGAACTCCAAATGGTTATAAAGTTGTTCAAATCTTGAATCATGGGGTAAATCCCTGTGTGGAGAGAAGTTGAACTGGACCAGGTATACAGGGACAAGAAAGATTGTGGCGTTGGCATCAGATATGTGTACAGTACTTAGGAACTCCCAAAGCAACAGATGGCTTAGGTGGTAGCTGAGGAGGGGTAGTAAGAATTCCCCACTGTGAGTGTTAGCACCATGTTAGAATTGATGAAGTATTCCACAGTTGAGTTTGCACGACAGTTGGAGAGGGAAGAACAAGCCATTTCTTGGAAAAAGGTCCAAGCACACTGACTCCCTTACACGCACATGCACACGCATGCATACCAGATAGCTTCAAATTTTAGAATAAGTATAACATTTCAAAATGACTAGTGTTCATTTGTATGTGTAAATTCTTACAAGTTTGTTTAGTGTCATTTCTGTATTCTATGCAGCATGAATACAGATGTTGATTATATTATTCATTCAAAAAATCAACCATACCAGGAATCCTTAAGTGTACTACGCAAAGTTGGTTTCTTATTGCAGAGTTAATATAACTGAAGTGATACTTGTCATGTGATGAAAAAGATACTACCCTTGGGACATGGCCTTTTGCAGAAAAGCATTAAAAGAGTTCTTTAGTGCTTTGCTGTGAGCTTGTGGGCTTTTTCTTTAACAGAGCTAACAATCAAAAGTTTATTGGGAAGTGCTTGTATGGTTTCATTACTGCTGCTGACTTCAAATGTGGCCATATTTATTTACCAAAATGTTTTAATTCCTCTTCAAATACAAAAGAACCATTGAAAATGTCTGGGTGGGATTTCACAGCTTCAAACAAGGCACAAATCCAAGCCTTAATCCAGCCTGGCTTCTGATACTAGTCCTTAGATGTTCCTTTATCAGAGTAAGTAACAATGGGCAGTTATTCACTGTAAATAAACTAGGGACTAAGTGAGTAAAGGGAGTTAGAAAATATCAAGATAAGCAGCCTACTTCTCAGGATGTAGTTTCACTAAAGCCAGCATTTCCTGTAACTTTGTAACATATTACTTTCAACTCCTTGGCTCTACATGTGGTTATGATCCTCATTACCTGTAATCCTATGACAGAAATCTATATATTTACATATATATATATATATATATATATATATATATATATATATATTCCAATTCTTCTGGCATCAGTGAGTAAAGTTGGGTTCTACTTATCTTAGTTCCTTAGGTCTCTGGTGTTGATCTTTATGTGAAAGTAGACTTGTTGAGCCTCTTCATTTCGGGAGCTCAGTAGCCTCTTTGAAATAGAATATGTTAAATGAATTATGATAGTATCTTTGTTCTGAGGAACTTTTTAATCATTCAGTAGTTAATGGAAAGGATAACCAAAATAATTTATAGCTAAAACACTTGAAAGTATTCTTGTGGGGGTTGAGTTAGGGGGACAGCATCCATAGCAGTGAACCAACATAGCGAATTCTCTAACATTGCAAGAATCTATCGCTATTAGCTTGTATTGAAACTTAACCATATGTTGAACTGTGACACCAATTGGAACAGCACTTTGATCTGCAAAAATGTTACTGTAGTTCAAAGAAAAGTAATTGGTGCATGTTTGCATAATGTCTTCATTATGATTAAGATTGAACCTGCTAACCAATGAAGTGTACTATAAGATGGGATACCATAAACAAGAGAGTTGATATAACATGGAGAAATATGCAATTTTCCTCTGAGAATATTTCATTAATGTAAACATTGGGTCATTTGAAACTGTCAGTTAACCTGGATTTCCAAATATGTAAGTACATTTAACCACAGGACCCAGTAGTTACCAATAGGTTTGCACAGAAACATTAACACCTCATTGAATGCAAACATTTCCAGATAATGTATTTTGTTGCTTTGTTTCTCTAAAGTTTCTCTATGTGTAAGAATGATATAAGTCCCTTCCCTAAGATACAAAAATAAAGTGACATTAGGCTTTATTTACAGAGGTAAATAAAGATATTTTTTTTTAATAAAGGTAGTTTAACAAAGGGAAATTCAGGCAGTGACAACTCATCGTGGGTAGAAATTACACATTAACTTTTTAAAATTTTTTATTCATTTTAATGAGAAGAAAATAGCAATGAAACAGTTTCAAAACTGGTTAGTAGGACAGTTACAATAATTAATACATTTATATTGTTGTAGTTATTCAGAGGACAAGATGCAGACATGATATTTGTCTAAACAATATTAGTGCAAAGTTTCTTCTCATTGAACTAAGAGAAAGTGGCTGTATATCCTAACTATCTTGTATATACATACATTTTTTTCACGACAAAATGGTCCTTTATTTATGTCCCCCTTTTTTGTTTTGTTTTGTCAGAGATGGTACACATTAACTCGTAAGGCATTCTCTTAACGTGCCTCTGATTTCATAGTTCATTGCCAGCTAGCACAGCATTTATGAAGTGCCAGCACTTTTTCTTTTCTGGTGATGTATCTGAAAACTAACCTTATTTTAGGTGCCAACAAGATAATGCCATATTTTTGTGGAATTTTAGATCACCAGTTCTCTTTCAGACAGAGATAATACAGGTAGCTCTAAATTAATCTTTGAGCCTATTTCTTCTATTCTATGACCAGCAACCTCACAATATGTTCCAAGAGCTAGTCTATACTAGAATAATTACAGTATGTGTAGTGCAGTACATCATGAGCAATATGATTAGGCAAACAGCTCAGAGCAAAATTCTTTTGCAATTTTAAGTTAGTAATGTGATGTGAACTTGTATGACTAGTACTGAAACCACCTGATTTATTCTGCTTTTTAAAGGCTGGCAAGGCTTTAGCAATAGAGGAATGGTCTCCCTCTCTTGAAAGGTTTGTGCGAGAGAATAACTTTACAGGAAATAGCAGTTTGATTGTGCATAAACCTGAGTAGGTTATGGAAAGTAAGAGGATATCTGGCATTCAGTCAGCCTGCAGTTAAATATTTATTGAATACTTGAGAAGCTTAAAACTGGACGCTTCATTGTGTGGTGGAGACCGATTTTTAATCTTCTAGCAACCTTGAGATCACAGAATAGGTGAGAGGGACTCCACTTTTGAGTAGAGTAGTAAGAGTCTTTGCTAACAATCATGGGATTCTTAGGAAAACCTCCAACAAGGAGGCCTGTTGGCAATATATACTGGAAAGCAAGTTTTAACTTGGTCCTTTTTTCTGCATAAGTATCAAAATATATAGTGTTCTCTTAAAATTAGGGTTTAAGAAAAACATTAAAGCTATCTGGAGTGAAGGAGTCTTTTCACTCGTGGTGAGTGATTGTTACATTGATTATCTTTTAATTGACTGAAATGTTTATCCACTAAGAAAGGGAAGCAGGCATTGAATACCAAATACCTACTTTGGATTCATTTATTCAATAACAATATAGGAAATTAAGTGAGAGGCACCTGAGATATAAATTAAGATTTTTAAAAATAGACATGGTTTCTACCTTCACAGTGCTGAACATCTAGTAGAAGGTAAACAAGCAATCACAGTATGGTGTGGTAAGTGCTACGATGTAAACAAAATCTGTTGGGAGCACAAAGGAGCGGTACTGAAGGTCAGATGGCTCCCTAGATGGAATATGCCATCTAGAGAAGAGGGCGATAGCCAAGGTAGAGTCAGTGGCAGGTGGCGGTTGTGGGTTGAGGATTCCCAGTAGAGACCATAGGTTAGCTCAGCACCAATAGAGAATGGCATGTAGTTGAGAAACTGAAGTTGAGCCTGCTTAACTGATGAATAAAAGGAAAGGAATTACAAGAGAATTAGCCAAAGATTCAGGAAAGACATCAGTGTTTTTGTTAGCCACAACAGGATGTTGAGCTTTATCCCAAGGACCATGGAAATCAGGAATAACAAGATCAGATCTCCATATTTGGAAGATCACTCTGGTTACACTGTGGAAAATAGGTGTCCAAGATCACTAGAAGACAAGAGATAATAGTAGAATAACTCAAGAGACAATGGTAGGGAGTGGTAGTGGTAAAGGAGGCCTGAAAGAGGGAAACAGCATTTGAAATGAAGTAGATGGATCTGAAACATTTTAACCTATTTAAGGTAAATTTGTCAGGATATTAGGGGTGATGCTATTCTACTGGCAGTTGAATATATGAGCCTGAAGACCTCCAAAAGAGATGTGCTTTAGAAATAAAGATTTGGAGAAAATCAGCATATGGTCCTAAAATGAGTCAGATTCCTAGAAAGGGATAAACTAGACAGACTAAGAAGATTAAGATTAAAGGGGGTAGGGGGAAAGAGAAATCCATAACAAAGACTGAGAAAAAGAAATGTCAGAGGAAAAAAGAAAACCAGAAAAGATCAATGACACTAAGGCAGAAAAGAATGCTTTAGTGAGAAGTGGCATACAATACCACATGACTTAGGAATAAGGTAGACTGGGGATAGAAAAGTCCACTGGTAGAGCTTATATATATATATATATATATATATATATATATATATATATATA
>NDGM011104586.1:0-10942 GCA_002564305.1 Octomys mimax | reverse complement strand
TCATCTGAGTCACTGAGGTACGGTCATACACGGTATCCTTTACTTTGTGGCTGTTTAACGCCCTTGACACAGTAGGTAGCAGGTAGGGAGGTATTGGAAGGGTACGGTTATTCTATCCTGCATAGTGGTTTGTGGTACTGTTTTTTTCTAATTGCGAAGTGACATGTGCCAGAATAAGAAATGGGTGAATGTCGCCAGTGGCAGCCACACTTTAGGACTCCGTACTCGTAGGAAAGCAGAGATTTAAGAGTGCTTGTTGCGTCAGAGCGTTGGTTGAAGTCCGCTTGCACTGTGATGCTGTGCTTCCTCCCTCCCTGGTGGCCCTTGCGCACATTTCCTTTCTTGCTGCCTGCCCCAGCTTCAGTGGTCTGTCTGTAGGGTGTCTGGCTAACTTAATCGTCTGGCTTTCTAGTCTTGGCTATATTTGCTATTTAGTTTTCTATCTTTTTTGTTTTTTAATGTATGTATTTGGTACAGGGTCTCACTGTGCAGCTCAGCCTCTAGTGATCTCCTGCACAGGATTACACATGTGCACCGCCACACCCAGATTCGGTGGTTGGCTCAGGGTGCCTAGGGGCAGGGCCGGTATGGCATGTGCCAGGGATCAAACCCTGGTCCCTGCACTTGCCGAGGCAGGCGCTTAGTCCGCTGAGCTGTCTCGCCAGCCCTTTGTTTCCATCTTGGTGCATTCAGAGTTCACTTTGCGTGAGACATTGTATTGGTAGTGATGTTCAGAGAGTCCCACAGTCAGGGCCATGCCCTGGGGTTGTGGATTGCTGTGGTCTCATGCTTGCTGCTCTTCTGTGCAGAATTTTCCACAGCCTCTGGGTTTGCTCCTGAAGGACATGTATCCAAGAACAGCTTTGGGGGAGAGATGCCCATGTTGAAGAGGGCGGAGGAGGCAGAGCCAACAGAGCATTTGTGTTGTGCGGAGAGGAGGCGATAGCCAGGGTTCACAGGGAGTACACTTCCTAGGAGACGCAGCATTTATGGCATTGTTTTATAATAGTCACCCAGAGTCGAATGCAGAAGAGTGCAGGTGACCTGTCCACACACTGGAGACCCAAAGAATCCAGCTGCGGGCCTGGATCCCACAGCAGTGTCCTCCTGCATGTGGTAGATTGACAGCTGGTGTCCACTTGTAGCACCCAGCTGAACTGAGCCTGCAGGGTGCTGGGTGTGGGTGCCCATCTGAGGACTGTTGCTGGCAGCATACGGGGCAGAACTGGAAGAAAAGAAGAGAAGCTGTTGGGAGCTGTTTGTGTTGTGAGAACTGTTGGTTCTCCTGGAGGACCGTGTCATGCTGGCCTTCCTGATGAACTCGGCTGTGCCTGTCAGAGAGCTCAGGACCTTACTGTCGCTGAGAATGGCTGCTGTCCCCTCTGGGGGAGCTCTGGCCCTAACCTTGAGCATCGCTTCCTGGCTCCTGTGCAGATCCCTCGGCCAGCTGCACGGATCCTTCCTCCTGTTGGCACAGACTTTCCGGCTTCCTCCCCTGACCTTTGGGCCTTCCCAGCACAGCTCCGTGAAACAGGCCTGCATGAGACATTGTCGTGGGCTCCTGGTCTCCACTCGGTCTTCAGCTGGACTCATGCAGGACATTGTCATGGCTTCAGGCCCTCAGCTGGATTCTTTGGTTGTTACCGTGTGGACAGACTTCCTGCACTCTCTCTGGATACAACTCTTTAGGTGACATTGTAAAATAATCTTATAAATTAAGTGTCCTGTATTATGTTGTTTTCCTTGCAAACCCTGCTGACAACACTGCACAAATTCAGTTGAAGACTTAGAGCCATGGCAGTGTCCCCCACAAGTCCAGCTGGTGGCCTAGAGCCCCAGACAGTGTTTCCTGCAGTCTCTAAAGGGTCAGTGGTGGGAGAAGGTCTTGACCAGCAGGATGAAGGATGTGTGTCATGGGCTTAGGGGTCTGTACTGGAGCCAGGAAGCGCTGCTCAAGGTAAGGACCAGAGCTCCCCCAGAGAGAAGCACAGCCGTCCTCAGTGGCAGCAGCCGAGTCTACATCAGGAAAGCCAGTGTGGCAGGCTTCTGCAGGCGCATCAGTAGCACACCATCTTCCCCTCTGGATCTCCTTGTATGCTGTTGGTAGCAGTCTGCTGGTAAGCCTTCCACACCCAGTGCCACACAGTGGTGACACATGTCAGCTGGGAGTTCCAGGTTGAGCACAGTCAGTGTGGCTGGTGTCTGAGGGAGGCGTTCCCGAGGGGATGGGGAGCCGCTGCCCTCCTCAGCGCTCGCGGCGCTCTGCTGTCACTGCTCTCCGCCATCGCGCTCTGCTGTTGCTGCTGCAGTGCTGCGCCTACTCCCGCGGCTCAGTGCCGTGCTGCTGCTCCCGCTCCGTGCGCTTACTGTTGGACTGCTGTTATGTCCTTGCTCCTACTCTTCTGTTACTATTACTGTTTGTGTTACTGCTGTGTGCGTTGCTGCTGCTGGCTTTTTCTCCTGTGACTACTCTGCTGTTACCATTCTGCTGCTGTCCCGTGTTACTGCTGTCCCGACTCTGCTGCTGTTACTGTACCATGTCTGCTGCTGCTGCTGCTCTCTGCTGTTACTGCTCAGCTGCTCTTCGTTCTCTGATGCTGCTGGTGCTCATCACGGTTATTGCTCTATTGCTGTTATTACCTTGCTCCTGTTAGTGCTGCTGCTGTTACTGCACTAGAACTACCACTGCTCTGCTGCTGCTGCCGCTCTGCTGCTCTTACTCTACCGCTGTTCCTCTGTGCTGCTTCTACTCTGCTGTTACTACTGATGTTAGTACTGTTGTCACCACTCCGTTGTTGCTCTGCACTGCTACTACCCCTGCTGTTACCATTGTACTGCATCTCCTGCTGTTACTGTGCTGTTGCTGCTGTCACTACTGCTGCTCGTGCTGTTAGTTCTGCTGCTCTTACGCTACTAGTGGAGTGCTGTGGTGTTGTCACTGCTGCTGCTGTTACTCGGCCACCGTTGTTAATTACTCGACTCCTGCTGCTGTGGCTGCTGGCCCCCTACTGGTGCATCTCAGTTACTTTTTTTGTTGGTGGTGACTCCCACAGCTCCTTGGGTCCTCTACTATGGCCAGTGTCTGTGTACAATGAGCTTTCTGCTGCTCTCTTTGTAGTGTAGTGGAAAGATAAAGGTATGAACCTCGAAAGACTACTAATAAAACAAAGCACTGGAAAATGTCAAGTGTGTATTTGTCTGTGCAAAACTTTTGAGGATTTAAACGTATTAATCAAGAGCTCAGAGGGAAATGCAAGGGGCTACGTCTGAGGGATGCTGAAACCAGGGGTAGAGTGTGAGAGGCTGCTCTGGGCTGGAACCGATTCATATTTACACTTTCTTCATCAGATTCGTAAGTGTAATGACTCCAATGACAAATAAATGGGGGGGTATGTACATTCTTACGGCCATGCAGCTCAACGGGGTGAAGCCCAGGGCCCTGGAAAGAGGACCACAGTCAGCCTGGGAGGGCCTCGCTCATGCTGGCCACAGGCCTCATGTGTCTGTGGTCTTCTGGGGACCTGGGAGTGGCAGTAGTACTAAAGCTACTTCATGGGTACTTCAGCTGGCCTCACTGGAGGACAGAGAATCCTCCAGCGTCCAGGTCCCTTCACGTGCGTTAACATGGGTCATGGAAGGAGGTTCAAGTTGGAGCCACAGCTTTGCCTTGGCATTCCAGAGCAACCTTGAGCAAGTATTTCACCTTTCTCCATCTTAGATTGTGCCTCAGCATTGGGATTACTTTCTACGAAGTGTTAATGTGCTCTTAAGTGAAATATAATGTTTCAGATATGTTTTATAAACCATTTGAGCTGCACAGATGTAAATTAGCATTATAAAAGCTCTATTATATCTGTGGTCTCCGTATTGTCTCATTTTAGTAGTGAGCTATGGAAACACTTTTTTGCTGTGTTCCTCTTTGGAACCAGGCTTCTGTGTTGTCTGGTTCTGCTGCCTGGACAGTCTCCAGCAACGGCCTGGAGTTCACTGGAGGATGCTAAGCTGGGCCGTGGAGCTCACACATGGGTGGAGTTGGTCTTGGGACAGGTTTTGACAAGTGGGGTGACTGAGTGCTAGTGAGACTCAGGCTGGTCCCAGTGTGGCAGGGCTCTTTGGATCAGGAGCAGCCCAGCACCAGTTCCCCGTGGACCCGACTGTCAAGCTGCACTCCGTCCCGCTGGGTGTCAGTGTGCTGGTCAGAGTCTTGGGACTGCGCTCCTCTCACCAGCCGACCGTGCAGCTATGCTGGCCGGGTGGGGTCCGCTGTGGACACTGCCGGCGGGTGGGCTGCTGTCTGCGCCTGCTTCCCTGTGCTGGGTAAATACATATTACATATGTATGTGTGCTTTTCCCTTTGTTCTTTACAGCTGCGGATTTATTCACAGATTTAGAAAATGCATTTCAAGGGAAAATTGATGCTGCTTATTTTGAGACCAGCAAATACCTACTGGATGTTCTCAGTAAGAAGTACAGCTTGCTGGACCACATGCAGGCCATGAGGCGGTACTTGCTTCTTGGTCAGGGAGACTTTATCAGGCACTTAATGGATTTGCTGAAGTAAGAACTGTGATGGTTTTGATTTTTATAAAATATGTGCTGCTTTTAGCATAAAAAGTTTTGACCAGTTCTGTTTAAAGAGTCTGTGGCATCAGAAGGGGATGAGTTGAATTCTCATCGTGTTTGTAAGGCAAAATCTACAGAGGTAAAATGGTGACCTTTTCACAGGTTGAGGTCCTTTTGTTTTACTGGGGTCTCCAGCAGGCGCTGGCCTTGTGCTGTGCTTTGTCTGAGAGACCCTGTGTCCTTGTCCTTACGAGGTTGTGGCATGGACAGTGACACAGTCCGAGGAGCCTAGAGAGATCATAGTCAGCTTTGGCTGTAGCGTGAAATTAACCAGAAATTGTGCTGTACGTTGTGCTTTTATCACTCTTTTAGCTAATGGTACTTTGTGTAGCAGAACGAGACCACTGCTCTCTCCGCTGGGTCCTTCTGGCCTCCTCCTGCTGCAGAGACAGGGTCTGGGCTGAGGGCAGGCTAGCACTGCGGCGCTGGTAGGAGGTGGTCCTGTGCTCACGTGAGGCAGGGCCTTGTACTCCGGCGTTCTCAGAACCGAGACTGTGGTTTGGTGTCCCGGGGGCTGAGGACCGTGGGCCTGAGTCCTTCAAGTCCTGCCTGCGCCAGTCCAGCACTTGTTCAGGCCTTGTTTCTCGAGCTTTGGCACATACCTGCCTCAGTGACTGCCTCAAGAGGTGTCCCCATGCCGGTCTGGCCAAAGATCTGGGCAGAGCTGAGGAGTGTGTGCGCGCTGGTGCTGTGGGGTGGCTGGGGAGGGGGCTGCCCCCAGGGCCTGTCTCAGGCGCACGAGTGCCGACCACAGCGTGAGAGGCTCAGCAGCAGTCTGACCTCTGCCCGCTCTGGATGAGCTTGGGAGCGGCAGTGTGGCCACTGAGTAACGTTCCCCCTGAGTAAAGGAGGCCTGGCTGCCGGGCTGCACACCAGCTGTCTGGGGTGTGCATGGGGATGCCTCGCCTGAGGGGCGTACGTGAGGGCCTCGCTGGCTTCACTGCACGCGTGCCTCGGCTGCAGCTGGATGTATCAGGTGTTGCTTTCTCAGTGTGAGGTAGAGTGCTTCTCAGGGCTGTTGTAGGAGCAAAACCCGTCCCTCTCAAAGGGAGCCGCATCGCTTGATGACCGCGTGCCGCACGCTGCCTGGAGAGCAGCAGCCTCTTCCTCCTGTCTTTCTGCCTCATCTCAGGCCAGCATTGGCAGCGCTTGTGCAGACGTGGGGGTGGGGGTTGTCGTCCAGCTGTGAGGCCCCTCGGGGTGCCGCTGCCACCCCTTCACACGGGTGTGCCTGTGTCTCAGTTCTGTGGGGAAGACCTGTCCTCTTGGGCCTCTGCAGGAAATCACAGTGGCTGGTGCTACTTATAGTCCAGATTTAGGTTTGAAAATGTGATTTACCAGCACGCATAGTGTATCTGAGTACTTTCAATTTACGCTGACTCAAAATGAACATTTTGGAGGTTTTTAAATTTTTGCTTATTTATTTAGTTTTGGTTTTTTGAGACATGGTCTCACTGTACAGGTCAAGCTGGCTTCATACTCACTATGTAGCACAGTTTGGCTTTGAACTCACAGCAGTTTTCCTGCCTCAGCCTGCCAAGTGCTGGGAGTATAGCCATATGGCATGAGATTTTTTTTTGGTACTGGGGATCAAACTCAGAACCTTGTACTTGCCAGACAGATACTTATGCTGCTGAGCTATCCGTGGCTGGCTTGAGATTTTACAGAAATGTTTATACCTAAAAGTATTTGGTAGGCCCTATGTGCAGTTAATACTATGGATCATTTATCATCATATTGTATTGGTCCCATTTGTCTTTTATGTTTTTATAATTTGATTTCTAAATTTTTCTAAAGTTCATTAGAAGTTCAAGTAATAATTTTTAAAAATTTGTTAAGACCAGAACTTGTCCGTCCAGCAACGACCCTGTATCAGCATAACCTGACTGGAATTCTTGAAACTGCTGTCAGAGCCACCAACGCGCAGTTTGACAGCCCTGAGATCCTGCGCAGGCTGGATGTGCGACTGCTGGAGGTAGGTTTGCCGGGCAGAAGGCTCCTCAGCACGCCTGCTCAGTCCCGGAACCTGGCCTGCGGGCACCCTGCCCTGTGGTGCCTGTCCCTGGAGAGCCGACAGGTCCCCTCTCCGCAGAGGGGGTGCCTCTGGGCTGCTGGGCTCGGCTTCCCCAAGCTCAGGGCCTCTGTCGTGCTGCAGAGTGAGTGTGGTAGGACACACAGTAGATACAGCTGCTCACCAGTGCACGGGTGTAACACAAGCTGTTTGCTGAGCTGGGTAAGGGATTCTGGAGGGACCTCCTGCCTGCCTGCCTTCCTCCCTCCCTCCCTCCAGGTTGATAGAAAGGGAATGCCTTGCTCTCAGAGCTAACCATGCGTGCAGTGGGGTGGGTTTATTTATTCTCAAGCTGGGTGTCAAGGGTCCACCTTTTAAAGGGAGCGTTGTCACACAGGCCATACTTACATTAGGCCTCTCTTTTCCCCAGCAGTCACGGTTGTTCACACCCAGCTCAGTCCATTGTTTCTTTTGCTGTCAGGTCTCTCCTGGAGACACGGGGTGGGATGTCTTCAGCCTGGATTACCACGTGGATGGCCCGATTGCCACGGTGAGGCCCCTGTGCGTGTGGCCCGCAGCTGTAGGTGCGGAGCATTCTGTCGTTGTAAATGGCTTTCTTCTTAAAGAAGTTCTGATTACAGTTACCATGACATCAAGGCTGTATCCATTGAATGAACACTTAAGCCAAAATTGTGTGTGTTTTAAATAATCATTAATGAGAGCAGAAATGCTCTATTATTTTAATAATTCTTAAAAATATCATTTGTTCCATCATAGGTTTCAGTGAGTACTTAATAAATGGATTGTTCATTTTGTTCCATTATTCTTAGACTGTAGCAACTAATTTAGGATAATTTCAAAGGAACTATAAAGTGTATTTTAGGGGAATCGTATTTTTACTACTTAGATAAAATTTGATATTTAGTATTCTTTTAAACTGATGAGAAAATAGCTGCACCATTGTTCATAGCGCTTTTACCATGTGTGAAGGAAAGTACTGTTTCTTTTCACGTTCCCAAACCATCAGAGGTCGGCCAGGCGCGGCGCCCTTACGTGTCTGCAATTAAGATGCCTCGTTCTCGGCTCCTTTCTTTATTCAGGCCTGAATGTGTTCTCCTTGACCACGGCGTGTCTTTAAGCTTCCCTCAGTCCTTTGTATCGCTCAAATCGCTGCACTCTTTTAATTATCAAGGGAAATGCTCTGTGAAGCAGCAGTCGGGTGCGGCTTGCATCCTCTTCGCGGTTCTCGATCGTTTGTGCAAGTCCCATTCCCGCTGGGGGAGTGGGAGTCCGAGCCGTAGGTGTCTGCGCCCGCTCGCTCGAGGACGTCTGCCCAGCCTGCACAGAGCTGCATGTGTTCCTGTGCGCAGTGTCTTTTTCGTGAGGTCCCAGCTCTCCCGGTTTCCATGCACAGCTGCCCATAGTGCTGGCTGCAGGTCTGTCCACAGGGATCTCCTCTCCTTGGACCTCACCCTCAGGGGCTGTCAGTGGTTGTGAGTCCAAGGTGCATGACTTACACCGGGGACTTCTCTGTCATGCGTGTCAGTCTGTGTAGTCACCTGTTACTGCCACAGCATGGAAGAGACAGAGCAGAGCCGGGTGTGTGCACTACCGAGTGCACTGCTGGGTTCTGTCCCTGGTGCCCAGAGGAGCAAAAACAGCCCAAAGATGCTGCAGGAGAGGTAATGGCATTGATTATTCACCAAGGAGGTAGACTGCAACGTCTAGCTAGGTAGCCCAAGTATTTTATAACACTGTACACTACTAGCTAGGTTGTCAGGTGTACATTGTGTGCTGGGTCACCTAGAGGAGGGGCCTAAGTACAGTGCAGATGAGGTAAGTGAGGAAGCTCCCTCAGAGCAGAGCCGAGAGCGCAGCCCCAGGGGTGTCTGACCAGGCACCATAGTGTGATGGACATGAGTGGCAGCCAGTGCACCCTTGGCCCTGGCTCCAGTGGAGGGCGGCTTGTGCTGGTTTGCAGAACACCTTGACTTGTTTGTGCATGGCCCATACCCAGGCTAAACAGTTACTTGGGCTGTCCTTGATGTTCATGTTTGGTTACCACGGGCGAGGTTGGGCAGGAAAGGAAAGCCTGGCATGGTCCCCACCCCAGGGCTTGTCACTTGTGTGGGAAGCCGAGTTAGGTGGAGGTGCTCAGAGGGCAGTTGGTGTGCCTGTAGGAGGCCTGCCTGCCCTGGAGCCATCCCCAAGGAGGACTCACCCTGGGAGCTGGGGTGAAGAGTCCACACACTGGCTGCACGTGGGCTGGGCTCACCGTCCTCGGGATACCAATGGTGTCTGCCTAAGCCTGTTGCCCTAGCTGCCCCCTGCTAGGAAGTCTTCCTGGCATATAGTTGTGGCTGTTGTAGTACTGCTGTGCCACTGCAGATGTTACTCACATGCCGAGGGACTTCCTGGAGTTGGCTGTGCGTGGGCAGGTTCCCTGCGTCGGTGCCATGAGCCTCTTTGCTCCCCAGGTGTTCACGCGAGAGTGCATGAGCCACTACCTGCGGGTGTTTAACTTCCTGTGGAGGGCCAAGCGCATGGAGTACATCCTCACCGACATCCGGAAGGGGCACATGTGCAATGCGAAGTTGCTGAGGAGCATGCCAGGTACAGCTCGGGGGAGAGGTTTGGCCCAGGGAGCAGCCTGCCCAGCTCTGCAGGCTGGCAGGGTGGGGCGCCGCTGAGCTTCATACATTTTTTGTGGGCAGGCCTGTTTGTACCTTGCCTTCAGTGCAAGTAAGAAGGATATTGAGTCACACTGGCTGTTGGTTCAGAGCAGAAAGTTTCTTTTAAAATCACCTTTGTGTTTCCCTAGTGTTCATATGTGTACTTTAATTTTTTTAGTCACCTGTTTTTAAGGAAAGAAGCTATCTAATAAGCGCTGGCTCGTTTATGTCCATGTAGTATCTTACTATATTTCTTGTAGACTTTCCCTAATACCTTCTTGGGGGGCGACTCAGCCCACCCTGAGGGCAGGGCTGGCACAGTGTGTGGTGCCGGGGACTGAACCAAGGTCCCCTGAGCCTGCCTAAGCTTGCCTAAGCAGGCGCTTTGGACCGCTGGGCTATCTCGTCGGTCCCTTTAATACTTTTTTTGTCCATAAACCAGGACCTTGAAATGTTCTGTATTATATTACAATTTAAAAGCATAGTAAAAAGTCCTAGGTGTCAGATGGTTGAGATTATTTTAGCATTATAAATATTGGATGACTTCTGTTACGAGTCTTTTTAGTATCTTCATCCTGAAATTGCTTTGGTCAGAACCTTGGAGAAAGTATTTCCCTTAAGATCTCCCTGGGCCTGCCCTTGATGCCTCCTACTCGAGGTGCAAAGCACTTGTTACAGCTGAGGAGAGGAGTCGGCTTTGAGGAGACGTGGCTGTGACCTCTTCCTTCTGCCCCTGCACTGCTCCGCACGCAGCTGCCAGAGGGCCAGACCCCGCATTTCCCTGTGACCGAGGAGCCAGGGCCCTTCTGGGAGGTGCGCTGGCGATCTTTGAGGCTGGAGTCCTCAGAAGTGGCCAAGAGGGATGGCAGGGATGTTTGCCCCGCCAGTGGCCCCTGGTCCCTGGCCCTCCTCGTAGTGCTCGCCATGTGTCGTGGTCACTCCTTGGTGTGTCACCAGGCACATCCTCCTGAGGTGTCATTTTGTGCCCGCCCTATGTTCTTCTCAGTGTAGCGAGGGATGGGCTATGCTGCCTTGGCTGTGGATGAGACAGAGTGTAGGTTGCTCTGAGATGCTGCCAAAATCTTGTTCCTTTTGGCACTTGTGTCCGGCTCTGGACCACCTCCCGTGTTGCTGCTGGGCCGTGACTCTTCAGCCCGTCTGCTGTCTGTGGGAGTGCACCCTGTGTGGTCCTAGAGCCGGTCCTGACCTCCCCTCAGACCCCTGTTTCTCCCTGGGCACGCATTGCCCCTGGGCCACAGATGCAGATAGTGCTACACGCGCCCCCACAGACACGTTTCCGTGTGCCTCTCTGAGTGCTTCTTTATGATAGGGTGGGGGAGGTGGACTTCCTGGGTTAGCAGGCCCACGTGGGCTTTAGGGTCACTTGTTTTCTGATGTTGGTGTTTGTAGCTTCCCTGTTGACGCGTATTGTCAGATGACGGGGCAGGAAACGTGCCCATTTATACCTGGCAGCAGAGCGGTCATTCCTAAAAGATACGAGCGGCCTGTCTCTGCGTTTGGTGAGCATTGAGTGTTACACCTGGATGAGCTGTGATACGTGGAAGTGCAAGTGGAAGGTCACCTCAGTCATTTTATGCTTTTAAAAGTCACTGAACACTGTGTTCCTTTTTTTTTT
>NDGM011104584.1:0-14003 GCA_002564305.1 Octomys mimax | reverse complement strand
GCACGCTTCCGGCCAGAGTGACCCAGCCTCAGTCAGGCTGGCTGGCCGGGCTCCATTCAGAGCCCCCAGCCTACCCCACCCAGCCACACACTGGGGCCACACACTGCAGGCTGCATCCACGGCAGGTGAGTGCGTGCCCACGGGGTTGGCCAGCAGGGTCTGAGGCCTGTCCTGGCAGGAGCCTGTCAGCGGCACCTGCGGGGTGTCAGGATGAACTGGAAGGCCGGGTGGAGCCCAGATGCCCGCGGCCAGCGGGTCTGCTGAGTGTTTGATTACATTCCCGGGTCCCCCAGGCAACGCCAGGGCCACCATTCCCACTCCCGCTGGGTCCCGTCTGTCAGCCACAGAGCTGGCAGCCCCGGCCTGGCCCCCACAGCCCACCTGCCTGCTACCTTCTGCTTCTCCCTCTCCACAGCAGCCCTCCTCCAGCCAGGTGGGCTCAGCCCCGATGACTTCAACTTCCTTAAAGGCACGCTGTCCCTTTGGCCCTGGAGCCTCTGGACACTTTCCTGTTCACGGGCCTTCCAGGTCTTCACACTGTACTTGTCTCCTAGGTTCCCCGGGGACCTTGATGTGACCCCTCCTTGGGGATGACACTGGCTGCCAGAGGAACCCCAGCCCTAGAAAGGACAGTTTGCATTCCACATTCATAACACACTGCCTCAGAGTGACCAGTCCGTGGGCTGCGGGCTCCACGGCTGGAGCCAGGCCAGCCTGCTGGGTGCTGAGGTTGGGGCATGCCCACGAGGAGGGCGAGCAGCAGCCCCGCCACTGCGGTCTCCAGCAGTTCCTGTGTGACTGCCTCCATCCCTGGAAGTCCTGCATCCTGGGAAACCCCGATGGCTGCTCAGCCAACCCGGTATGGGCATCTGCACACACTGCCTCTGACTGTCCCCGAGCGAGGCTGAACCTTCAGCGTACCCGGGAAGCAATGGAAGGACCCAGTTGGCTAAACTGAAGTAGTATCATCTTGCTTATGACCTGATGGGCACCTGGAACCTGGCCCGCAGTGAGAGTTGACTTCACTGCTCCTGTGGTGAACAGGGCTGTGTTTCTGTAGAGAAAATGGGCACACAGGTAAAGGGTGAGAGAAGGGAGATGAGCCTGTCCGCAGGGGAGAGGACAGCTTTCCTCACCTGCCTGCGCTCCCTCCCTCCTTTCCTCCCTCCCTCCCTTCCTTCTTTGCAGTGTTGGGATCAAACTCACAGCCTAGAGCACATTAGGCAAGAGTTCTACCCTTGGCCCAGGTCTCTCTTTAGGAAGCTACAACATCCCTGTAAGAACTTTAGAATGTCAGTGTTGTATGAAAGGATAGAAGGTTAGCACTCCCCTGACAAGGATGGAAGAGGCCCTCGGGGATATCATGTCTGCATCTTGTACAATGAATAACTACTAAGACAACAATATGCAACGTATTAATTATTGAAATTGTCCTACTAATTGGTTTTGAAGCTGTCTCATTGCTATTTGTTTCTCAATAAAATTATTWTTTTTTTTTTTGAAAAAAAGAACTTTAGAATGTCAGCACTGGGTGTGAATGGTCAGAGTCCAACATCTGCTTCACTGAGAGGAGGACCAGGAAGGGGACTAGGGGGCAGAGGCAGTTCTGCTCTGCGCTTCCCTCATGCCTGGCCCTGTGCTAGGAAGCATGGAACCCAGGAGCCACCCCCAGGGCTGCGATCGGCCTGGCTGGGGCCTGGGCATCAAGGTTTCTGAAGCTCCCAAGGGTCACCAATGTGTAGCACTTGCTGAAAACCACTGAGGTCCGTTTCTGTCCCAGAAGAGGTTAAAATAAAGAGGCATAGGAGTTGAGGGGGAAGAGAGCCACACACAAAGCTGGGGGTCACAAGAAGGTTTCAGCCAGAGGGCTGGGGTGGAGGAGCCCAGCAGTTAGGAAGTCCTGCATGAGCAGGGCTTGAAGCTTAGCTTAGCCTAAGTCCTGAAATCTTTTCTGGGCTTCATTCACTTTACCTAAAGAATAGAGGATGATACAATGCCTAATCCGTGTGGTGGCGTTCATTAGCAGACACAGAGCTGAGTGCGTGATAGGAAACCCAGTTCTGATGCTGGGAGTGTTTCTTGCTCACAGCAGGGCCTAGTCAGGGTGCTCAGGGAGGAGGTGGCCCAGGCACTGTCCCAAGATGGACAGACACCATCTCAGCAAGAAGTGAGGGGAGGTTAGATGTTCAGACAGGTAGGCATGGGGTCAGGAGGAAGGCCTTTCCAGGCGTGCTTGGGCACCGCTGGGGGTGTCTTCTTAGTGCGTGGACACCTGGAGACCAGAAGGGTAGAAGACAGCCCTGGGCCAGCAGTGAGACAGACCTGGCCTTGCCCGGGAGAGGAGTAGGGGACTGGAGTGGAGTGGCAGGGATGGATGCCAGCAGCTTGCGGGTCCTGCCCTCCATCCCTGCCCTCCTTCCTCCCTCTGTGTCTGTGCTGGACAGGCTGGAGCCCACCGGGGCCTGGAAGGGGCCCCAAAGGAAGGCAGTTGCCAGACACTCCACACATGACTAGTCAAAGGGCTTCTGGGGTGGCCCAGCCACCCTCTACCCTCTGTCCAGTTAATTCCTAACCAGATCAGACTTAGAGACTGGGGCGGCAATCAGCCAAGTGGATGATGGCCCAGGGCAAGCTTTGCACCACCAGGGATCACAGGTGATCTCCTCGCTGGGCAAGCCCCCAGGCCTTTTATGCAGTGTCAGCAAACCTCAGAGACTCCTACCTGTAGGGGGCCCTTGGAGCGTTGCAGCTCCCCCCCCCCCCCAACCTGCTGGGCAGGGCTGGCCCGACAGTCATCTTCCTGGTCCTCCTCAAGCCTAGAGGAGGACCTGAAGGCATGGCCCAGTCCCGTGCCCCTCCAGCAACACATTTCTCACTTGGAACCTCCTTTCTTGGGTGTAAACTATGTGACCAGAATCTTGCTGTTCTCCTTATGCACATGGTCCAGACTAAACTTTGGGGCAACCAAGTCCTAGCAGTTCATCCCCCACCACACGGCAAGGGGAGCAGGTCTGCCCCGAGGGACCTCTGCACGGCTGTGACAGCATTTAATGAGTGAGGACGCAGACTTGGCAAATGTAAGGTCATATTTGCCTTGGACCACCTAAGCTAACAATAACAATAACAATAGTAATAATAATAACAGCAACGATAATGGTATGAGGAATTCTTAGGAATTGACCAAGTCCAAGGGTTGCTGCTCCATTGAACTCCAGGTAAAATTCCGGAGTCCAAACTGATTTCTGGGAGAGGTAAAGAGCACCCTGTAATTAGAGATGTCTGCTAGGAAGGCTGCAGAGGGGCTTCATGATGGACCCCAGAGGAACCCGATGCGATGGTTGCAGACTTGTTTTCAGCTCGGTGAGGCCGGAACTATTTCATGTCCCCCTACGTTCCCGGTGTCTGAATGTACTAAACAAACAAATGATGTTGAATGTGTTCTGTGATGAAACGGCAGGCAGCGGGAATCATCTGAGGAGACCAGCGAGGCACCCCATAAAATCTGTCACGGCTGAGATGCCTCCTACACACTGTGTTGTGGGGCGCTGTACTGCTGTCTCTCTCAAAGTGGGGATTTTTGCAACTGCACTTCGTGCAGGGGGAGTCTGAGCTCAGAGGGGTTAGGTCACTTAGCCTAATAACTGTAAGAATTCTCTTTTGCAGGGGACTTTGTCAGTTAAGTGCCTTTCATCAGCCTTTATCTTATTTAATCCTCACAACCAGCCTGTGAGGGAAGAGCCATTATGAGCCCCGAGTTTTATAAAAAGAGTAAACTGAGGTTTAGATGTAGCGACTCGCCCGCCGACGTGGAGCTGCTGGTGGTCACGCCAGGGGGAGGGGCGACACTACAGTCTGGTCCGAGAGCCCGGAGGTGGGCACTGTGGTCGGTAGTGTCGGGCATGGACGTGGAGGAGGCGCCGGCCTGAGCGCCCAGCGACCCCGTGCCAGCTCCTGGCCGTCTCTACTGACCCTGGCGCACGCCCTATCTGCAGCTTCAGTGTGTCCCTCCGAGAAACCGAGCAGGGGACCTATGATTTCTCAGCTCCTTCGCAGCCGTCATTTTCCATGACTCGATTCCCCACCGTGAGTTCCGGGCCACAAACCAGTTGGCTCCTGCCCTCCCTACTCAGCAAGACGAGAGCTGGCAGGAGGCTCTGATCCGCCTCAGTTCTCCCACCTCCCTTTCCCTCCTCCTCCTCCTGGCCCGGACACACCTACTTCAACTTTCTCAGCAGCCTCCAGGGCTGGGGCTGCGCTGAGCAGAGCCGAGCGCCTGCCTTCCTGCTCGGCTGCTCCGCAGCTACCCAGCCTCTCCCGGCAGGCCGGAGAGGGCTCCACCCCGGCCGCCCACTCCGCTCCGGGGCACCCTGCCCAGCCCTGCCCTGCCCAGAAGGCCCAGGTAAGAACGACGGGAGGACGGAAGCTGGGGCCAGGGGTTGCAAAGGGAATCTGTTCTGTGCCTGATTCCAGAGCGGGCCAGTCTTGAGGGTTCCTGAAAGGTGGAGACAGAACCAGGTGGCAGACAGCTGGGGCAGCTGTGGAAGACACCATGGGGCACCTGGGCCCAGATCCCAGGGCGCAGGCTAGCCAGCCTGAGCCAGGAGCTGCAGCTGGGGGTCAGGGGCAGACAGGACCAGGACTGACCTCAGGAAGCGGAAGATCATGTGGCACAGGTGGAAGGTGGACCCGTTCCCCAGAGAATCAAACCTGCTTGTGCCTTCTGAGGACAAAACTTCTCAGGAGCAGGGGGATTTTCCTTCACAGTTTTTTTGGGAAGCGTCAGGGTGGCTTCTTGTGCATGTTGGGGACATAGGAACCCTATCACAGATAAACCTACCAGGCAAGGGAGCACCAGATAACCTGGTCAGCCTGGCTCCAGGCAGTTCTCGAGAGGCACCAAGGGGGACCCTCAGCTTCCTTCACTGTACAGTGGGACACCATATTTGCCAAGGGCTAAGAAAGGCCGTGGCCTGAGAGCCACTCAAGGTGGCACTGACATGGTCAGGGGGCGGAGAGGCAGGAATCTGATGGTGTCTTTGGCGGCAGGAGCATCTGAGGGGAGGCTGAGCAGGACCACAGGGCCAGAGTTCAGCCCTTCGTGCAGGGGCCATGCCATCAGCCCTAGTGTGGAGAGGTCATCTCTGTCCCCAGCCATGGTCCAGAGCTTGTGCCTGGGCTGGGGGTCCAGGGACCAGGTGGAGAAACAGATGCAGGAGCTGAGGGCTTCTCCTCCTCTGGCCTCATTTTGCAGGTGGGAGTGGACGTTGGTCTGTGTATGTCACCATCAGCAGCCACTGTGGCTCGTGCTCACCAAGTGCTGCCTGTGTTTGGGGGGTTTGGGCCAAGTTTGTATGGTCTTTGGGATTTTCAAGTCTTCATGGCCGGCCAGTGGGGCAGCATAGAAAGACAGTTCGCTAATCATGCGTATGTGACTCACAAGATGTAGGACACTTTCATACCTCTCTGGGCCATTTCTCTGCATATACAGGAAAGGTGTTGGATGACTGTTAAGATTTGTTCTAAAGGAATTCACCCCGACAGCCTTGTTGGGTAAACAGGTGGGAAGGGTATAGAAGAGGCAAGGGGCTCAGTGTTCCCTACCCAGGAGGGGGCAAGCATGGGTGCCCTGCGGGGCTCTGTGTGGAGCGCCTGCCAGATCCCTCGCAGGAAGACTCAGGACCCATGACATTAGCTACCTTGACAGAGCGAAATGGCAAGTCCCCCAGCACCTCAGTTTCCTCCTCTGTAATGTGGAGGAAGGGACAGAAGAGTCAGGGTCCTCTATGGGACCTCCTCTGATTCCGTGACTTGCAGTGGTCTCATCCCTGAGGACTCAGATAACAAGAAGCAGAGGGATGCTGACACTCGCTGCCCTTACGGTGCTGTACTCCCTGTGCCCCTTCCCCCGGAGTGACTGAGCTTACAGAGACCCGGATGTTCTCCCACTACTGGTTCAGTGACAGCTGCGGCCCAGGACTGCTTCTGGTCAGGCAGGGCTGGGGGTTTGAGGCCATGGACATGTGCCAAGCCCTAGGGAGACCAACGTGTGCTTGGGGCTGATGGCATTATTGCTGCTGAGGAGCTCCCTGTGCCTCTGGGACAGGCACTATCTTGGCTTCCTGTCTAGGAGGTGAGTGTCACCTCCCAGGGCATAGCCTCCTGTGGCCTCTGCTGAGCTAGCGCAGACCTCAACACTAGCATTACTGTGACCAGCGGTGCCGCCACGTCCACAGCGGAGGTTGATAGCCAGATTTAGAAAGCTGTGAGTCCAAATCCTAGAGACTGTGTGACCGGGCTGCAATCTCTCTGAATCTCAGTCTCTCACTTGAGAAGTTGGGAGTCATTGTAGTTCTTTCCTTAGAACCAATGTGGACTTAAATGGGGCAGCGCATCTAAGGGCCGGAGGGAGACGCAGGCCGTACTCACGGTGCTTCCAGCCATCGGTTCATGGCTCATCTCTCTCCTCCTGGGATGATTTTCATCTCCGAAAGTGTTCTTTCCTCAGACTATCACAATGCTATTGTTCGTTATTTGTGCCGGTTTCATTTGACATTGTCTCTCCTGCTGAGGGAGGACGAGGCCTGTGTCCAGCACAGTGTGTGGCACCTGAAGGACGCCCATTACACGCGTGCTGAGTGAATGCTGCTTCTCTGGTCCTAATAAATTCACAGATGAGAACTGCTGCTTAGGGAAGGCGCCTGTTAGCCCCTGCGAAGCGCTGAATCAGACAGATGGCAGTGCGGGCCTCACCAGGAAGGGCGGGTAACTTGGCTGGGGTCACACAGCAAGTGTGCAAACAGGCCCGAGACACAGCTCCCGGCCCCCCTCTGCCTAGCTCTACCTAGACCAGCCCAGAGGTTTCTGTTTTTTGTGGGTGATGGGGGCCATTTGGGAGCAGCAGTGAGGTTGGTCAATGGGCTGTAAGATGCCCTCACCCAGCAGATCCTCCCCCAGTACCCACAGATATGCGTGCACATGGCTTCCTCGCTCTTGTCCCCAAGTGAGCAGACATTTCTCACTGTGGAAGAGGAACGGCCCTTGGGAGAGCCCCAAAGCAACCTCAAATCCCAGCAGGCCCTGTTTTACAGGCAAAACCACAGATTTGGAACGATTGGCCTGAAGGCATGTGGGTGGTTTGTGCTCATGTCCTGGGTCTGTGTGCAAAGACCAGTTAAGCCACTTCCTTTAAGTCGCTCAGCTTTTATCCTTCTAACAGACCCTTAGGAGACACTTGAGTGAGCACTTGTGATATGGCAGGACCCCCAAAATTCACAGCTGGTGGAGACAGAGACCCACAATGGATGCTTTAATCCATTGGGATAGGTGGAAAAATACTGGCAAACTCAGGCCTGTAGAGGGGCTCAGAGGAGCCACGGTACCTGTTACAGGCTCAGCGAAGACTTTGTGAAGGAGCTGACACTGCACATCAGTTTTGAGGGAGTAAATGAGAGTTGGGAAAAAATAGTGGGAGTCAGGCACGGTGGCACACACCTGTTGTCCCAGCCCTTCCTCGGCTGAGGCAGGAAGATTGCAAATTCAAGTTGTGCTACCTAGCAAGAGCCTGTTGAATGAAAAGGAAAGAACAAGCAAGGGAGGAAGAAAGATAGATACGGGCTTGCAGATTTCCAGAGATAAGATAGTCTATGCAGAGTCACACAGGTTAAAAGACAAGAAAGCAGCAAATATGTACTGGAGCTCTGACCTGAGGGAGGACGCAGCCAGGCCACCGGAGCCCTTGCATGCTGGCCAGAGAGCACGGCTCTTCTATAAAAATGCAATTTACATATTCTTTCTTTCTTTCTTTTTTAAAAGATTTTTTTCTTAATGGGAAATTATGAACTACACAAAAGCGAGAAAACCTAAAGGACCCTCATCAGCAGATTCAACAATTACGTTCCTTCTCTGCCTCCACCAATCTTTCCCTATAAATTTCCCCTATAAAAGTCCCATTTAGGTGGTTGCATGGGTTGAAAATATTCACACGTTTATCTTGAAAACATAAGGGAAAAAAGAAAATATAAGGGCTTTATCCTGCAGAGAAATGACGTCAGCATCATAGATTCGAGAAGACTGTGGAAGGAGCCCTGCCTGGGGGTCACTTTCAGGAGAGGGTCAGGCTGGATGGCTAAAGACATCTTATTGTCACTGTGTGGGCTGATGACAGTGAGTGATAGTCCCAAGTCACGCACTGATCAACAGATTACCTTCCAAAACCCATCTCCGCTGGAAAGGCGGACCTGAACGGTTTCCAGTTTGTATCCACAGAAGAGAGAATTCCCTGCCCTCCAGTTTTTCTATTCCTGAGACAGGAAAGGCCAGAAACAGCAGCTCTCACCCCCCTGGGGACAGGGAGCCCCGTGGAGAAGTCTCCGATTCCTTTGGCTCCAGTGCCCACGGCAGTTGGCCCAGGCACCGGTGGAGCAGGATGCTACACGCCAGCTGTGGGGTAACGTTGGCATGTGTGTGCGTGCTGGCAGCGTGTGCTCACGTGCCCTGTCTCAGAGCTGCCGCCTGTCCCGGCGGCACCCGCTCCCCTCGGTGCTCCTGATGAATGCAAGGCTTCCTGGGGAAAAGCCTATATCATCCGGGACACGTGGAAGTTTAGCTGGAAACACCAGACGGCTTGGTGCTTGCACGGTGCTGCGATTGTGCACAGGGGCGCTAAAGCCAGGGACCCGAGTGCCAGCTGTGGCCTGACCACTTTCACTTCTGGGGGATGCGAATGTCCCACACGCAGCATTCAGCATCGTCAGCTCATACTAAGTGCTCTCGGGATGGTAGCACTGTCGTATAGCTCTGTGAGCTCTGAAGCCCTGGGAAAAAGACTCAGAAAACCACAGCGTCTCGTGAGAAGCAGATCCTAGAATCTCAGCCTCTGGGAAGCACGAGGTGAGAAGAACGCTGAGGGGTCTCTGCTCTTTGTTGTCAGGGTGTCTGATAAAGGGTCAGCTCAACCTTTTAATTCTCTCTTTGTAAACATTTGAGATCAGAGTGAATGAGTTGCAAACTCCCAACAGATGAACTTTTGTGAAGTGAATTCAGTGACTTCACAGTAACCAGAGCTGACTGTAGACACTGAAGCCGGGGGCAGCCCCTGGGCCTTGTGGGTCCGGCCCCTTCTCTGAGCTCAGTCTTCCCCAGGCATCCTGTCCTTCCGCTCCTCTGAGGGAGGTCCAGCCTCTCCTTTCAGAGCTGTGCACCATGGCTAGAACTTTGCTCCACGGAGAGGTACTGTGAATTAGTTTGGAAGTAGCTGAGCTAAACTTTACCTTTAAGTTGCTTCCCTCATTCTTCTATTCCTAGGGGACCCGAGTTTAGCTAAGCTTCCCAAATGCCCAGGGCTGATGTAAAAAAACACAAGTTCCTCAGGCCCAGCCCAAGTCTATGGAAGAACAGGAGGCTGAGGTTGCATTCACAAGCTGGAGTGGGGGGGGGGACCTGCAGGTGGCACCAAGGCGGGCCTGGGAACCATTGTTCTGGTGTGGAGAGCCTGCATTTGCAGTGGGAAGAATGTGGGGCCAGTCCGTCCTCTGCACGCCATACTTACTGGCTGTTGACTTGGATGAGCTACTGCCCTTTGCTGACCCTCATGCTTTTATTTGCAACTTTGGCTGTTGAATGGTTCCGAGAGCCCCCAAGGAAGGTTCTCCCCAAGCGCCTGGTGCCGAGGTCAGCACTGCAGCCAGGGCAGTGTTGGGTTTGGTGTCTACAGCTGTGCAAGTGTGTGTGTATGTGTGTGTGACCATCTGCCCACTACCAAGCAGCAGGACCTCGGATACATCTTCTGACCTGACCTCAGCGTTTCCATCTGCAGTATAGCAATACACCTTACTCCCCTCATAGCTCCTCAAGGGGATTAAATAAGAAAATGGACCCCAAAACTGCTCTGAGGACAGGAAACACACATGAAGTGAACCCCAAGAAACTGCAGCTGGGCTCAGCTTGGGTGCCTGGGAAGGTGGACTCGCCCCACTCTTATGGTGCCTGAGAGAGAGGATGTGGGGTGGGGCACTATGGAGTGGGGCGGGGCTCTTCCACTGCCTCTGGAAGTCTGGCGCCACTCACCATTGCTGTCCTGGTTCTTGGGACAGGAAGAGTCCACGATCCCATTGCTGTGAAATCCCATTTAATTTGCAAATTATCAGAATAGGATTATTATTCAAATTTATTTATTTATTTATTGTACTGGGAATCAGACTCAGGACCTCATGCTTGTCAGGCAGGCCCTGTGCCACTGAGCTACATCCCCGGCCCTGTGTTTATTTTTTTCTTTTTAAAAATGTATTTAGTACGAAGATCGGACTCACAGTGATCCTCCTGTTTTCAGCCTCCCCAGCACTGGATTACAGGTGCGCAACACCAAGCCCAGTCTCATTCGCCATCTCAGCGTGCCCCCGGGGTGGGTGTGGCACAGCATGCTGGGGATCAAATCCTGGCCACTGCACTCTGCCTAAGCAGGCACTTTAGTCTGCTGAGCTATCTGGCTGGCCCTGTGTTTATTATTTTAATTAGTCTTCTTTAAACTCTTTCACTAGTGTTTTACAATACTTTCCTATGAAATATAATATGCAGACAGAAAGGATGCACAAATTATTACTGCGCAGCTCAATGCAATTTCCAGAAGCTAGCCAGCTCTAAGTGACCAGAACTCGACACCATCCCAGGCATCCTTCTTTTTTCTTTCCTTCACTAACTACCTTCACTCCATGGGGTACCTTTACCCTAAGCTAATCCATATGTCCGTTTGGCTATCTTAAAGCTTCATATACGTGGACTAGCCCCGTGTGTACTCTTTGCTGTACAGCTTCCCCCCATACGGTATGATGGAGTCCATCTGCACGGTGGCCGACACAGTAGCTCCATGTCTTTGCTGTGTGGTGCTCCACTCTGACCGCACCAGGAGTTACTATGTGCCTTCTACTCTGGATGGAGTCTTGGGTTGTGTTTAATGTGGGGCTGACAATACTAAGCTGAGCACGCTGCATGCTCCTGTGAACATGTACATACATGTGTGTAGATACATGTACACACATCTGTCAGGTCACAAGGCGTGTGCCTGTGGGTGAAAGCCTCTGTT
Source organism: Octomys mimax (assembly GCA_002564305.1). Lineage (NCBI taxonomy): Eukaryota > Metazoa > Chordata > Mammalia > Rodentia > Octodontidae > Octomys > Octomys mimax. The sequence continues at coordinate 2,926 of NDGM011104584.1, read as the reverse complement.
TTCAGCAGCAGCAGCAGCCTCCTGGGGGCCCACAGTTCTATGTACTGCAAGCAGACCCTGGGTTGAGGTGCTAGGCCTCCGCCTAGGAGGTGGATACACCTGTGCTCTGGGGAATCAACAGTTGCCTGGGAGTTGAGAAGCTGACACCAGTGACAGCAGTAGGCTCAGACTTGCAGACTCAGACCTGCAGATGTGGGAATCAGGGCAGTTGCTTTCTCTCTCCGGCTGCTTTTTCAGCTGACTTTAGTGATAAACTTGCATCTGCTTTGCTCAGTGGCCATGCTGTCCTTAGCATGGTCAGTGGGACACCTACAGGGGAAAATGTGACCTTCCTTGAGCCCAGGGTGGCCTACTGAGTTCCTGAGGGTGAAGCTTTGATTTTCAGCACACCAGATTCAAGAATCTGGAAGAAAGCAAGCCTTCCCTAATGCTCCGTCTCTCCTCCCTAGGATAGGGCCACAGGCAGGATTTCAACTCGGAAGAGAGGCCAGAGAGAGTGTGAGCTCCCAAGGAAGGATGGTTACCTTGTTCAGCAGATCCCAAATGCCGGTCACACCAAAGTCACCCAGCGAACTTGTTCCACGTCTCTTCCTGAGCCCCACCCCAAAGAGTTTTGATTCAATAGAGGTAGGGTAGGGCTGGGAATGTTTATTCTTCAGCACCTGCCCCTACACCCTGCGGGGATTCCCAGTGGTGGGAAAGACTGGCTCTGCTCTAGGGCCAGTTTTGCAGAGGAGAGCAGAGGCCTGCCATCTGCTGAATTCCGAGGCTGCCCACGGCTCCAGCAGGGCCGAGCTGTTAACGTAGATAGGAGGAGTCAGTGTAAGCTTCAGCGTGAATCCGAGGGGCTGAGCCAGGAGGCCACCAACCTGGGCTCTCCCCTCAGGATGCTCCAGGAGCACCCCTAACTCCTCTTGGGCTTCTGGCCCTGTGGTTCTGTACAGCCAGCTCAGCAGCAGGACGCAGCCAGCAAAATTCTCAGTCTCAGGGGGCTGGGGACATGGCTCAGTGGGATAAGTGCTTTCTTGGCAAGCACAAGGGCCTGAGTTCAATCCCCGGTTTGGAAAAAAAATCTCGGTGTCACCCCAGTGCCAAAGCACCACTCCCCATCTGCTATGACCTGCCCACCTGCCTAGCCGTTTCCTAGATCAGTGATGGTGGACTTTTAGAGACCAACTACCCAAACTGCAGCCCAAACCCTTATTTATTGCAAAGGGCCAGCGCTGCAATTTAACCAGAACACTGAGGCTTTAGCTTAGAAAACACCGACTCGTTCTTTAACATCTTTTGTCTTAAAAGAAATCCAAGTAGCACATGTGCCGTAGGTTCACCACCAGCATCCGAGGCTGTCAAGCTCAGAGGGGCAGGACAGATGGGTGGCAGGGCTAGGCAAGACTAAACGGAATGGGAGTGCGAGGAGGCCTGCACATGGGGCCTTTGCTGAGAATCTGTTCGCTGGTGTGCACATGTGTGTGTATGTGTGTGTTGTGGGGGTGTAATAGGACCTCTGCCTTCCTGGTTGCTCCTCCTCACCCAGGGATGATCCGAGCTTTAATTTTTGCCTGGCTGTGTGGTTTTGGAAGCTAGGTGTGTCAGCTTTCAAATATCTAGGTAAACTCCTTCAAGGAGGAAAGAGTCATTTTGGCTCATGGTTTCAGAGATTTCAGTTCATGGTCAGCTGGCTCCATTGTTTTAGGCCATGGTAGAAGGGTATATGGGGGGTGAAGAGAGAAAGAGAAAGATGTGGATAGACAGACAGACAGAGGGACTGACTGGAAGGGAAAGGGGACAAAGCATACCTATCCTTCAAAGCCACAGTCCTGGTGACCTGCCTCATCCAATTAGGATTAACTGTGGTCCAATCACTTCCCCAAAGCCCATCAGCTGGCAGGCAAGCTTTCAACACAATGACCCTTTGGGGGGACATGTTGGATTCCAGCCATAACATTAGGTAACTGCTCTGAGTCTCATTTATATCATCTACAAAATGAGGATAATTATAGGGTTACTCTATGCTAGCTTGGAGAGGCAGTGTGACAAGGGCTTACCAAAGAACCCAGCACACCGTGAACGTTCAATAAATGCTAACAGCGACCAGGTGTGTGCACCACTGTGAGCGTTTCATATTCCCAGACCGCAGCATCTTAGTGGCATCGTGACTCAATGGAGGGTTAGTTCATCAGGGTTAGTTTAGTCCTGTTTCCCACACGAATGGGTTATCAGTGAAATGAAGGGGTTTGCCTGGGATCTCTCTGGGGCACCCTGTAAGGGGACAGGATCTCTGCTCCCGGAGGTGTTGTCTCTATAGCAGCAGCAGCAGCCTCCTGAGGGCCCACAGGCATGACAAGCGCCGCCCACCTTCTCTACTTTGTGCACGAAGAGACTGAGGCCCCTCGGGTCCCAAGGTTTGCCTAAGGTCGCACACAGCCGGAGCAGAGGCAGGACTCAGCTGCAGGGCAGCTTACTCCAGAGCTTGCCCATGCGGCCTGGGGGTATCCAGCTTAGAGGCAGAGCGGCTGGGAGTGTCCGGGCATGGCAGAGGTTCTCACGGCAAGCACCAAGGAGACAGTCTGTCTCTGGAGCTTCTCAGGGCCAAGTGGAAGGTGCAGCATGCACTTGGCTGAGGCCATAGGGCCTGATGGCACTTGGGCAGGCAGCTTACTGTGTGCTAGGTAGAGGGGACTTGTGCTGAATGACCCCACTTTATAAATGACATAATTGGAGCCCAGAGAAATCAGCCCAACATGTCAGGGGCAGAGTACTAAAGACATGGAGATCTCAAAATATAAATAAATAAATAATAAAAAGGGTCAGGGATATAGCTCAGTGGCACAAGTGCCTGCCTGGCAAGTGCAAGGTTATGAGTTCAATTCCCAGTACCAATGATGATGATGATGATGATGATGATGATGATGATGATGATGAT
>NDGM011104583.1:0-12637 GCA_002564305.1 Octomys mimax | reverse complement strand
GTAGGGCTACCGTGGCATGGGAGATTGAACCTGGGTCCTTGCTCTTGCCAGGCAGGCGCTTAGACCTCCAAGCTCTCTCCTGGCCCAGAAACACCACTCTTTGCATTAAATCCAAGAGACAAGAAAGAAGCAACTACTTTGTGGCAGTTATCTTTATCCATAGAATATTTACAGAGTATTTTCTAGGTGCCAGGTATAACATTGTATTTTCCAGGGTCCTCCAGAGGAACAGAATATACATATGATGTGTACGAATAGGTTTATTAGGGGTAATTGACTCATGTTTTTATGAAGCCTGAATCTAGAGCTATTCTCAGAAAAGTAGGTGATTCAGTTCTAGTGAGGTGTGAGGCCCTCAGAAGGAGCAGAGCTGTGATGCAAGGTCCAACAGCATCGGTGTCCATGCTCAGACTCGATCCCAAAATGAAGGTGTCCCTCCAAGAGGGAGGAGACATTGTTTGTTACTGACCTTTTCATTCTTTTCCAGCCTTGCACACGACGGACAAGGCCTGCTCACCTTGGGGAGAACAATCTGTTCTGCTCGGCCTACTCTCTTACGTGGAACTGTGCTGCTTTCATTCAGAAACATGCTGACACATCCAGAAATAACATTCCATAGGGCCGCCCAAATAGCTCAGTGGAATAAAGCACCGGCAAGCAGGCGCAGGGCTGGGGGTTCAATCCCCAGGCCTGCAGTGCTGGCCCCGCCCCTGGGGCAATTGAGACTGAGCATGGTGGTGTACACCTGTATTACTAGCTCTTGGGAGGCTGTAAACAGGCGGATCACTACAAGTCCGATCTGGTAGTGGGACCCTGAATACCCTGTGGACTCTTCCCTAAAATACAGAAAAAAAAAAAATCAGACATCAGAAATAATGTTTCATCAAACACATAGTCACTCTGTGACCCAGTCCGTCTGACACAAAAATTAGCCATCGCTGATATTACACAGCTTTCAGATATAAGAAACTATGAAGAACCCCCTCTAGGTTAATCATATACAGCAGTGTGTCAATACCTATTGCCTTATTGACAGGGTGAGCTGCAAAAAAGCTCAAGTCAACATCTTCAGACATTGCCAGTCTTACAGAAAACCCACTACTATTATGGACTACTGGACTATATTGGGATATTTTGATGGATTCAGGGACCTACAGTATTCAAAGGACAATGGAATGCCCTTCTCTGACAATATTAACCAAAAAAGTGGGACAGAAATGAAAGACCATTTTGTACCTGTATACTCAAAATAGTTAGGATACATATACAGCTGCATTCTCTTAATTCAGTTATTAGAGAGGTTTGTTCTAATAGTGTTTGAGACAGGATATCATGTCTGCATCTTGTACAACGAATAACTACTAAGGCAATGATATGCAATGTATTAATTATTGAAACTGTGCTAGTAACTGGTTGTGAAACCATCTCATTGTTGTTTCTTAATTAAATCATTTTTAAAAAATAAAAAAATTAAATTAAATTTAAAAAAAAAAAAACCTCTTGCCTTGGTATTATGGCTTTGCCTCTCCATTTTGACTGTCCTAATTTGGATTGTAAGTTACTTGCGCAATCCAATTCTAGTCCACACCATCCATTCACAAAGCTATCCTAAATCATGGTATCAAACATGATGCTAAAGCTCAAACACCATCCGTGAGCCTCCCTTTCCTAAGTGATCCAATAAAAACACAGATTAAAACACAGCTAACATGTATTGTGCTTTTGCACATTTGCACCAAAAGTCACATTCACTTCTCAATTCTCGGACATCAGGATATTCCCTGTCACTGACAAACTAGCACATCTACTTCATGGACTCATCCTGAGCAGAAGCATTTTGCTGCCTTTGATGCGGGGATTCATAGTGGTGAGTCAAGAAAGGAGACTTCATCCATTAAGTATCATCACTGAGTCCTTCTAAGAGTCTTTTGTAACCCCGTTGTCCACAAACATAGTTTTGTCTCACAATGGCCACAGTGGTCAGTTTTGATTTTACTAGTTTCAGTGGGAGTGGACCATCCTCCTTCTGTCCTGGCCAGGCACCCTGCTCAATTGCGTCTTTCTAACATGAGGGATCCTTTCTGCTCTTACTGAAGTCTTTCCTCACTGGCATGCATTTATTTTTCTACCTGATTGTGGATAAAGATGATGATTTGAAGAAGGATGAGCCATTCTGGGTTCCTCTGCGTGAGGAACTTGGCCCCACCATCTTGCATGGACTGAAAGGTTCCAAGGATGCTACATGGCTCTGGAGTCCTGGGCTCCTTAGCAAAGAAACAAAGCAGAAAAAAAAAAATATTCAATGGTTCTCCTGTATTTGTTTTCAAAGCCAATGTAGCAGATACTGGGAAAAAGGAATGAACTTATTCAAAAAGTAAGAGTTATTGAATTAAGGAAAAGGACAGGAGAGGGAGTGGGGGAAAGAGATTCATTTAGGTATGCAAGCAGAATGGTTTGGACAACTGTACTGTGCATTTCTGCTGGTCTATGGAAAGAAGCAGCAAATGCTTTAATTAATTTTGTATCCTTTTTCAATTGTTTGCACTTTTTCTCTTCCTAATTTCTTATACATTTCTTTCTTTTGCTCTTTCTTCTTCCAACTTTATATGGATATATCTGGTAATATTAATAACTGGTTGGAAGATAACACTATACATTACAAAAAGTACTGTGTAATTATTATTTGGGTCAGTGAAATTCTGTATCACTTGTAATTTTTTTCTGCTTTAATTCTAATTTGTACTCTCTTTAAAAATAAGCAAAAGGAATTAAAGAAACCTTGTTTTCGAGAAAAACCTTGCTTCTGTGAGTTAAAAACAGGTGCTCTTCACTATGGGAGGCTGAGACAGGAGGATCAGGGCTTTGACCCTAATCTGAACAACTTAGATAGTGAGACCCTACTTCAAGATAAAAGATAAACAAGAGTAGGGGATACAGCTCAGTCCATAGGTCCTGGGTCAAATCTTTAGAACTGAAAGAAAAAAAAATACATTGTTATTAGAAACACTTTCAGTTTCGACATGGTGGTACATGTCTCTAATCCCAGACCTAGGGAGGCAGAAATCAGGAGGATTACTATGAGTTCTAGCTGTGTAGTGAGATCCTGCACACACACACACACACACACACACACACACACACAAAGAAATACTCTCATGGGGACAAAGCCATCAAGAACTACTTCTTCTACTCTTCTGTTTAAATCTCTACTCCAGTTATAACTTCCCTGTACTATATTTGATGCTGTACCATAACTGAAAGTCAGTACTCACCGAGTGATGGCCTATGTGTTCGATTTAAGATTATAGAGGTGCCGTGCATTCATAGAGCTGTCAGCTATTGGACCTTTCCATGAAACGGATCTCAACACGATTCAGTTATCCAAGCTACATGGGATCTTTATAAGGGTGATACATGATTACAATAAGAATAATAAATGATGAAATAATAGAATTTAATGACCCCTGTCTCCTAATGCTTTTAGGAGTAAATAAGTGCTAAGAGTAATACGTTCACAATAATGCCTGAGACGCAGCAAAGAAAAGTCAGTATTTAGTGCTTAATAATAATTTGCCTGCACTCCTATGAGTATTACTACGGTGAAGAGTACAGAGAACGGCATACGCTTTATGAGCATGAGGAAAATGAATGTTCACAAGAACCCTCTGACGTATGATGCATTATTCCGTGCATTTACTGAAGGTGTATTTAGACTCAGAGAATTTTAATAACCTGCCTGAGGCCAAAGCCTAGTAAGTAATAATTTGTTGCTTCATATTTTGTCTGGCAGGAGGAAGAAGTTCCCGAAGGCCGTGGAGCAATGGGCAGAGAGGTTGGGATGAGGAAGATATTTGGAAAATTTCAGGGAATGTGAGCTATAGAATCAGGCTGCAGTAGGCATGAGAGATATAAACTACCATGAAATAGAAAGAAGAGCTCAAAATGCCATGGGACACCGAGGACATGAAAACAGATACAGACACCCTAAAAAATAAATTCTAGCTATGTTAGGCTTTTTTTAATGCCAAAACGTCAGACATAGATTTTCTGAAATCAATGGATTCATTTCTTTCCCTCCTTGATCATTTGGGTGATTTTTTCCCTAGGACCACAAATGCTAATGAACAAAACTGAAGCCTAATTAAACTTTGAAGAGTCTATTATTTTTTTCCCTCAAGTACTATACATTTGCTTTCCGAAAACATTATGTATTTTTTCACAAAGAATCCCAAAGTTTACCCTAATAAATGTATTCTCCTTAGGGAGAATGATTACATTAATTTTTTCAGAGGAACTTGGAGGGCAGAATGAGATCATTTATTTACTATAGTGAAATTTTAATAGTGTCTAAATACAGGAATCAATAATTTTAGTCTTTTTTCTCTGATATTTTTTATGCTTCTGCCTGATCAGAAGCAGCCCCCTAATGATATGATGCTAAATCAGACCTTACTTATTTTTTGCTCTCCAATTTGAAAGAAAGCAAGCAAACCTCACCTCAGCGCCAAATGAGGCAGTTCATGCTGGTTTTGGAAAAGGAATTAGCTCTGGAGAGAAAAATAACAAACTCAGTCCTGAGGTCTTTCCTATATCTTGAAAAGACCGGTTTGGAAGGGAAATTCGGAAAAAAAAAAACAAAAACCCGAAGGTGCCCAGGTTTCTTTATCATACCTGGAGATGGATACGCTCAGCTCTGCACAGCCATGCCCTGGCGCCAGCTCTTCCTCTTTTCAAATTGTTTTTTTCTTTTAAAATGGCACCCACTGCTCTATAAAATGATCTATTGGGACTTCAAAGCCATGGTAGTTGCATGTGGCACAGGATGTGCGCAATTAATTATGTGATGTTTAAATGACAGGGTGTAGGAAAAATTGGGGGGCAGAAAATGGTTTTTTTAGAAGAAGCAAAAAAAAAAAAAATTTCCAAAGTAAACTGAAAGAGTTGGTTGATTGCCTGCCAAGAACCAGTAGCAGATAAGGCCTCCAGTTGCTGTGGAAACTTGGGCCTCCAGGAGCCAGAATCCAATTTCAGAAACCACAAAATCAACATAAACGTGTGCAAAAATAAAAAGGTTTGTTTGGTAAGTAATAAAGAGAAGGCAACCAATGTATAAAACACATGAACCAAGGTGACCTCGGCCAACTGAAGCCGTAATGATGATGGTATCCACAGCAGATTTGGCACCTCCGAAATGAGCGGTAACAGGACGCAGTCCATACTGCCTTCTGTTATCGTGTAATTGCTACCTTTTTGAAATATTAACCATCCACCACCTCTTCTCTGGCCTCACCCCAGAAAACATAACACCACCCTTCATGCAGGTAATGTTAGAAAACTTGATTTTTTAACTCAGGAGGCCAGAAAACACACAGGGAGACTTTTTCACTTGTTCTTTAAATCATGAATTACATGCTATATCATCATCAGAAAAAAAAAACAAAAAAACAGGAAATTTAGGCATAGTCAACCTTCTTTATTTCTTCTGTGTTATCTGTGAGGAACAGTTATATTCCAAATTTAAAAAAAAAAACATTCACACTTGAGCTTTTAATACACATTAAAGTTCTTCTGAGGTCTTTATGTAAATTGCTTTTGGACAAATGAAATACCATCTAGAATAAAAACTTTTTAATGCATAGATGGCTTTTAACTCATACTCCCAGAAATTACACATGCAAAGTTATGTCTGTGTCTTTCTTCATTTCTTTTTGACTCAGTTCATCAGTAATCTGGTTGATCCTTTGTTTTTGTGTAGCCAACTTTGTATTTTATTTAGCACTAAACACAAAGGTGTCTAAAAGTAAATTTCAGAGGACCTTACCTAGAAGTTTGCCATCATAGAGAAAATGCACTAGTATCATGGTTCTGAGAAACTGAACAAAACACTTTACAAGTATTTTAAAAATTGCATTCTAGATAGGTAAATATTTAAAACAAAGCAAAACAAAGGCACAGTAATGTGAAATAAGTATTAATTTCTCATAGAAACACTTCATTTCTCTCTTAATTTAAAATTTTTGCTTTTCAAATTAAGAATGAGGTTTAAAATACATAACTCATCAGGGTTCCATCCCCAGCACCACATGCTGGGCCGGCCCTGCCCCTGGGTGTGCTGAGCTGGCCACCGAGCCCAGGTGTGGTGGCACATAACCATAATCCCAGTGCTGGGGATGTTCAAAACAGGAGGATCACCATGAGTCCAAGTTGCATAGTGAGACACTGTACAAAAAATAAATTAAAATTCATAACTCACTTCCTGATAATAGCCCACATTGATGGAGTATCACATCACTTGCATTCTTCCTTGGGCCAACACAACTAAGCATATGTACTGGCCACTAATTCTGGACAAAGCAAAGCAGGCAGAACTGAAGAGCACCCCTTTTAAGACTATTGCAAAAAAAAAAAAAAAGACTATTGCACTATTACCCCTCTTACTCTCCAGTTGTCTGTTTGCCAGTTAAACACAGAACACAGAACAAACTCTCAAGTTCCTAGGAGGGAGCAGTGGGTTCTGATGGCAGAAGTCTGGGTTCCTAGTTTCCCTCCAGAGAGGAGATGTTTAGGAAGACCGTGTAATGAAAGACGTCTAAGCTAGATGCTGCAAAGATGAGAAATCATTTTTAGGTGAAAGCCCTGAGATTTGTAGCACTAGGCAGCACACTGAAGGCCCTACCTTGTAAGCCAATCCTAAGAGGCAACCTCCATCCCCAACACCTGTGAAACATGTTGTCTTGCAGGTACAGGGAGGTTAAGACACCTTTCAGGCACTCCTCACCTGTCCTTCCAGCTCTGTTGTAGCTTAATCCTGTCAAATGACCCTATAACTTTCATTTTCATAAGCATACCTCGACTGTGCTTGCTTTTCAATCCTGCTCAGGTACAGCACGGCTCTAAAAATACATACTGATATTGGAAATAGGAAACATATGTACCATATTTAGTAAGGAAGAGCACAACAAATTCATGAATGTTCCTAAAAGAGATTTTCTTGTCCCTGCTATAAAACATCCTCTTAACAATTCTTTGAAAGGACTGATGAGCCACCTAAGTCAAATCCTTGCCTGTGTTTTAAGGACAAGAGAAGAGTAAACCACAGTGGTGAGGAATCCCCCTGGACACTGGAAATGGCAAGGAGAAATCTGAGAGCCTTTGGGAGTTCAGTGTTATAGGATGTCATATTTGGACACACAAATATTTGTCCTCGTGAGCATGGCTTCTTCCATATCAAATTATTTCAGAAATACAAATAAAAATATGAGATATCTCTTGCTTTGTTTTCACAAGCATATAAATCATTACAGCAAAGGAATCTGCCACTGAAGAAACGCTAATCTATTTCAGTATATACACGTACTATGACACCTCAGTTTCTTTCTAGAAGTTACCACTTCAGTTTGTTTTTATTTTTAATTTTATTTTTTAACTCTTGCTTGTTGGAAATATGAGAGGTACATCCATATGGTAGAATTTTATAGCAGCATGAATTTTTTTTTTTTTTTTTTTTGTGGTACTGGGAATTGAACTCAGGACTTTGCGCTTGCCAGGCAGGAGCTTATTCTACTGAGCTATCTCCCCGGCCCATGAAAATGTTTTCAAAGAAAATTTAGTAAGTAAAGAACTCTTTTAATATATGGTAAGTGCAAAAATTAAATCATGCAATAAATATTTGAAAATAGGTTGAAATAAAGATACAAACTATTAAAAGTATAATCCTACTCAAATTTATAAGCAGCTTTAATTTCTCTAATGATTTCAATAACTTCAAAAGTGTTTTCCAAAATTTGACATTTTATTATTCTAATGGAATGCCATTGCTCTTTGTGAAAATAATTCAAAAAAGTCTGATTTGCATTCAGCATAAATTTAAGATAATATAGGGCTGAGGAGATAGCTCAGTAGAATAAGCACTTGCCTGGCAAGCGCAGGGTCCTGAGTTCAATTCTCAGTATTGAAAAAAAAAAAAGAGAAATAGAGAGAGAGAGAAAGAGATAATATAAAATATGAATGTATACTCATGTTTATGCAAATAGCGCCTTTAAAAGAGCTATGAGTAGTCAATGAGATAGAATTCTATAAGCGCACACTGTGTCAGGGGTGCTTTTCCAAGGCTGTACATGTATTTACTTATTTAATCCCTGTAAGATTGAAGAAAGTGGGAAGCATAGTATTTTCTTTTTGAAAAACTTAAATTGAGGCAGAGAGGGTTTGAATCACTGGAGTGAGTTCTCTTAGCTGGTTAGCGCAGAAGATGGGGATCGAACTCATATTGTCTGGTTCCTCAAACCCAACTTTTTGGCACTAAACTGAAGAGTGGTTGTAAGAAATAAAAACAACGTTGGCCCTTGAGTTATTCTTCCACACAACAAAAAGAATAATAGTCTGTATATATTTCTCTTTCTCTTATGAAAATAAGAGTAACCTTACATTTGGCTGTAGAGATGTTTTCCAGGGCCTAAGTTTTAAGCAGTATTGGTTATTGCATTGAATAAGGACAAGATTTTCAGTTGTGTAATGAATGAAAGTAGGTGTATAAGTCAATCTAGAAAAGATCAAGAAGGTATGAAATATTACTTGAATCCCAAAGACATGATTTTGGATATATATTTTCATCTTTCATGGGCAAAGATGGATTAAAAATTTGTTTCCTTAAGGCAATGGTGGGGAAATCTATGACGTCCGTGCCACAGAGCGCTGGTCATGTCATCGAAAGTTCTAAAAGGGTTGCTTTCCTGTCTACTGATCAAGAACTACTGCGAAGGAGCCTTTCCCCTTTTTCAGTTCTTCTCTTTCTGATCCAAAATAATTGCTACAATAAGAGTGAGGCAAGGAGCAGAGTCCAATGAAACCTCTTTGGCAAGACCCGTTCTTGCAGAGGGACCTGATTAATCTAATAATGTTGTACATTAAATCAATTTGCACCAAGAAATGGAAGCCACACAGGGTGATATACAGCCTGAGAGAACTCCCCAAATAAACCCTAAACTCCAGTCAATGTTTTAGTCTCTTGCTACTCCTTTTATTTTACACAGAAAATTAAATGCTAGCAGCGGAGTTCTATTTTTGTTGAGAATGCCCATTAAAATCTGGCTGTAATATTTATGAATACCAAAACAAGTCCACTAGGGCACATATTAAGTGAACGCAAGTCTCCGTTACAGATCTGCCAAGCAGTTCCTCAGACATTAGTAATAAAAAATAATAACAATTTGAAGGCTTAAATGGAAAGAACAGATAAAATTAGAGAAAGTAATTGCCATAAAAGTATCATAATGAAATTCCTTTACGTGCTTCAGAACAACTTTTCAAACTACTGTTTTGACTCCTGGTTGGAGGCTGGAGAATCAGGCTAAATATGTTCATCACATCTTATTACAAAACCTTCAGGGAGATATTTTGAAGGGCAAGCTCAAATATTTAATAGTGTGTATCATAAGATCTGAACGGACAGCGTGTTAATTACAGAATATTTCTGTACCATGGAAAGTCCTTTTGTGTGTCAAAGTTCTAATACATCCCTAGTTATTTTTAAGTATATATAACGGTTTGCTTACAAGTCAAGCTGAGATGGAAGGAAGAGAAAGAAAAAGGACAATTTACTATTAGGTTGTTAGTGACCAGTATTCTCAAGCCATCAAGAATGTCTTCAGTGTTAATTTTAAAAAGGGCATAAATTACAAGGAGGCATGTATTACTGGAAAATAGCACAGAAATTTACTTGCTTTTCAAATTAAGCATTTCTCCATTAGGTCACATGAATATTTATGAGAGGCTTTTTTTTTTTTCTTTCTATTTTTTGAGACAAGGTCTTACTGAATTGGTAAATTATCCAGACTGGGATCAAACTGAGATTTTTTTTTATAAATGTGTTTTATCATTATGTACACAAAGGAACCTTGAAAAATCAACTTAAAATAATTAACCATAGATGCTCATATTCAGCTTTGTGTCTAAGGTGACCTTTGTCTTTTTTTTTTTCTTTGAATAAGCTTCGAAAAATATCGCATTTGTGAAACCTTAACTTCCCGATTGGGAACATCAATGCCACTACGTCTTTATGTTATTCCTCCAAATCCAAAGCATGGAAAGGGAAAATAAAATAAAGGAAGGAAAATAGTGTGAGAAATAAACACTGTTTCTTTCCTCTTGCATCCTTTCTCCTTCTTGGTTTCCTCTCTTCTGTTAGGGAAGGAGGCTCCATTTATTCACAAAGCACTGGCCTCTGCTAGAAATTTCTGTTCTCTTACACATTTGGAAGGAGAGCGATGAGATTATAGAAGCCCAGCCACTGAGATGGTAGAAGTCTTCTTGGTAACTGCCAACAATCAACAGTCTGCCTTTGCTCTAAATGTTCCCTTCCTTTTTTATGCATAAAAAAGAAAGCCTCTTTTTCTTAAGCATATGGAGACAGGGAGAAACACATAGCAAGAGGTTGATGACATGGAGCAAGCTGATGAAAACGGCATCAGCTTTATTTTGCAGCATTCCTCCTGGGTTTGGCTCTTTATTTGAGCTTAATTTAATAGCATTTCCTGCATCATTAGACTGACTTCATGGGGGGAGTAGGTTTAAGAGCCTGCTGTACTTCAAGGAGCAGGCGTGCATTTGAGTGTGTGTGTGAGAGACTGTGTCCATCAGGACATATATGGTGACTTTTATCCTGAGAATTACTGAGCTAAAAGTCTTTCTGCAGTGAAATGAGGGCATGGTTTTCTTTTGGTCAACTTTCAAAGGAACTCCTCTGTCATCTGGACCCAGAGTGCAGGCGTCCCACGTCGACTCCGGGGGCAACCTGCCTAGATCGGCTCGCACTCTGCCTCCAGCGTGGCAAGACGCCAGCCGCTCTCTCGGTAATCACATGCACTCGGCAGCGCTTAGTTTTCTCTATCATTTACCTCCAAAGAGCTTTTGAAGTGTTCTTCCTCTGGCTTCGCTCACTTTGCAATTCTCCAGAATGTCATTGCATGATAATTGGAGTATAAAAGAATGGCAGACTAGAAAATCAAAATCTCGGAACCACAATCATAAATCCAAACACTGGCAGAAAGCCAGAGCATAAAGATATTTTTTTTTTTATTCCACCAATATCATCTTGCCTACCCATGTTCATCTTTTCTTAAACCAAAAGTATAACTCTTCGATTTTATTTTTCCTTTTTGGGATAGGAATCGAACTCAGGGCCTTCTGTTGGCCGGGCAGGTACTCTGCCACTGAACTACATGTCTTGCCCTCAAAAGTGTAATGGAACTCTGCCTTTAAGGGTTCCCTTATCCTTTGTAGGGGGAAGAGCTAGGAACTGCATTACTGTGCCCCACTAACTAGAGCTTGAACTTGCTTAACTTGCATGTTTTGTAGGTTCATGGCCGGTCCTGAATAACATTGTTAACTGAATTAAGAAATACAGTTTACCTGAGTGGATATGCCATGCTTTTCCACCACAATTGCAGGTACAAATGATCTTCTAAATCAGCCTCATGATGGTTCCCAACCAAAACAATCAGATTTATCTAGAGTGTCTTAGGGAAGAATCAGGATTTCAGCACCTTACATGCATAGGTGGGATTGCATAGACCTTAGGATAAAGGTAAAATGTAGTAAACTCTAGAAACCAAGCTTCTACTCCCAGCTAGACATGTGGGTCATTCTCAATGAAAGGAAGGAAGAAAGATGAAGTGTGGGTTTGTATAGGACCCTAAGGCTCTATGTCTGCACAAATATAGCTGTTATATTTCTCCAACAAGGCTCTTGTTCTGGAAAAGCCAAATTACCTTTGTCTGACAAATGCAAAAAGGAAGACATAAGATCACAAGAGGTTCAAAGGACAGCATTTCTTCCTAAGGGTCAGCCTCGGATGCCTAAGAATTCTAAACTCATAAAAGTTAGACAGGCAAGTATTCCTTTATCTTTTAAAAAAGATAATTCCTTGGGATTTTCCGTTACATCATGTTTTATAATGATGCTACCCTTCAACATTTTAAATATTGAGTGGTCAATTACTGAAGCATGTAGATACAGTATATTTTTTATTTTCCTTTTATGTTTTATTGGGTGATGTAGAGAATGTGAATTATTTCATTTTGCTCACTTTCAGGACACTTTCTAGCCAACTGGGCATGTATATCATCCAATCTCACTCCATTAAGATTATAATCCATGTAGGGATGCATCAAACTCTCTGTGGTCCACATTTTCTTATGGTCATTGGCTACTTTCTGTGGCTACTAGTCCACAGTGCTCAGTGTATTTTTTTTTTTTTTAGAAGGAATTGATTTTATGAACACTTTGGCAAGCATTTTTTTAATTGCAAATCTGATTCTTTTTTTAATGTTATTTAATTAGGTTTTTAATAGGAAATTTGGAACACTATGAGGGTAAATTCCATTTGTCAGAGCAAAAACGGGTCACAGGTAGCCCTAAAGCTGAGGAATATCTTTGATTTTTGCTAAAATCTGTGAGTCCACTGCTTTCTGATCCATCTTGTGCTGCTCTGAAATCTGCTCTCTTTCTTAGTGTTGAAGATCTTGCCCTCCTGTGTCTGGGTTTCCGCAGCTTCTTAAGTAAGCATCAGTGAGGCGTTTGGGGATTTTCACTTCGCTGATAGCAATTTTTGTAGAGGTGGAAATGACAGATTTCTGGT
>NDGM011104573.1:0-14634 GCA_002564305.1 Octomys mimax | reverse complement strand
GTCTGATCTAGTAGTGAGACCTTGAACACCCTGTAGACCCTTCCCTAAAATACAAAAAAGAAAGAAGGAAGAAAGAAAGAAAGAAAGAGCAAATAATGCCACCTTTCCTAAATACTCTGAAAATACAGGGAGTATTTCTTGACTAATTTGTAAGATCAGTGTAAATTTGGGTCTATAGTTTGACAAAGAAATTAAGGAAAAATATTAGTGTATAATATCCCCTATGATCATAGATATTGAAATTTAAAAATATTAATAATGAAATCTAATAATATATTTTAAAAATAATGTAACTAAACTAACTTACCTCAGAAATTGTATTGCTTTGACATTCAAATGTAATTTGTGGCATTGTAAAAAGAATCATATAATTTTATCAATAAATTTTTAGAAGATTCCATTATGAAAAATAATGATAGAAAAAAATACCTTCAACTTTTAAACAAGGACACCTATGAAAGGCCACAGCTGACATCGTGACACCTGAAGGCACACCAGACACTTCACCCTGGAGGTCATCAGGCAGGTGAGGTGCTTGCTTTCACCACTTCCATTTAGCCATCACGGGAGATTCTAGCCAATGCAATAAGGGAAGAAAAGAATAAGAGCATGCAGATTGGAATTGAAGAAATAAAGCTTTCTTAAACAATCACATTATTATGAACACAATGTACTGTAAGGACTTTACTAAAATTCTACTATAATTCAGTGAATTTATAAAGATTGAAAAACAAATTCAATAACAAAAATCAGTTATGTCACTATCCATTAGTATTAACATATATAGTCAATAAATAAAGTATAAATGTAGTTAAAAATCTCTTTAAAAGCCATTGAAATGCATAAAATACTTCAGAATATACTTGATATAACATGTATAAAATAGAAATTTACAAGCTAATTTAAAAAGCACGTGGAAATGCCAAAATGTCTTAGAACAATCAAAGCAATTGTTAAAAAAGCAAACAAGCCTTATTTCCATAGATAATATAAATTCTGGCAATAAAAACAATTTTACATTGAAACATATATAAAATATCAATGGAACAGTGTTTAAAGCCTAAACCCTCCCAAAGATCAATGGTCACAGCATTATTGTGAAGACCAACAAATGCCCCATGTGTTGTGTAGCATTATGGCATGATGAATCTCATACAGGATCATTCACAAGGAAGATGACATTTCCTAGTGATGCTGTGACCCCTTCTGTTTAATCCTTGATGTTTGTACAATGACCAAATCACACTTGCTAGGAACACATTCTTCTAGAGTAACTCCCATGTGTAAGACAACTCATTACTGTAACTCAACAAATGACACTAGTCATTTACCAGGAAAGATACATCTGTTTTTCTTCTGGCCACTGTAAAAAAAAGATGGGATGGTGTGACAGTTAATTTTATGTGTCTACTTGATTGCACTATAGGGTCCCCAGCTAACCAGCTAACCATTATTCTGAGTGTGGTTATGAGTGTGATTCTAAGTGAGATTAAATTAGTGTCAACAGACTGAGCGATGTCCATTGCCATTCTTAGGGTAAGAGGGCCTCACAGAACTGTGAAGGCCAGAAGGGAATAAAAGGTGAGAGGGAGAACTCTGAGGTGGCACAGTGGACTTCTGCTTTCGATGGAATTGACACGACCTTTCCTTGTTCTCTGGCATACCTTGGCTCTTGTGGGTTCTAGCTTGTCAGCTACACATCTTGTAACTATTCAGCCTTTACATAACTTTTCTTCATGTCCTTGGATTAGGCAGTGTTCTCACACTGAACCAAGGAAAGGAAGGGGGAGGACAAAAGAAAGAAAGAATGAAAGCAAGCAAGAAAATCTGATCAAACCCCCAAAAGTTTGACTTCATCATATTTAAAACTTTTGCCCTTTAAAGGATAGGAAAATACAAAAATCAATCTGTAGACAAATAAAAAATTGTGATGTATATTTGATAAAAGACTTTTCCCTGAATATACTAACAATGAGGCAATAAGACAAGTATTTCCATTTCAAACATAGGCCAAGTTTCTGAACAGAGAACTCTCAAAGAGCTGAGAGAAGCCGTGAGTGGATAGCAGGATGCTCACCTTCAATGACGTCTCCACAGCAGAGAGTCGAAAGTTAGTACGGGAACATGAGGTGAACACACAACAGACACGGTGAACGCTACTCATTGGGATGGTTATAATTTGGAAGGATGGCAAGTCCACTGGTGACGCATGAGAAAAACGGGAACTCTCCATGAGAGAGGAACTATAAAACAGTTAAACATTTGAGAAAGTTTCTGCTGTAAACATCATGTGAAACAGTAGTTCATTTCTAAAGGAGCAATTAATTCCAACAGAGATGAGTGTACACATATGTACGTAGAAAGATTTGTACATAAGTGCTCTAGCAGTTTTATTTATAAATGTTTCAAATTAAAAGCAGCCGCAATGCCCATTTACAATAAACAAATTGAGGTACAATTACACAACAAAATACAAACAGAAATAAAAACATATGAAGTGCTGACACCACATAAGAGTGGAGGAGAAGGAACCAAAAAGAAACTAAAAAGATGACTTTAATGTGTAGTGAGAGAAAATTAATCAGCACACCTGTGAGAAGCTGGGCTGCAAGGGGAGGTTGGAGGGGATCACAGAATGCGAGTGATAGTCTCATTCTTGGTTAGGCTATTCATTATTTGAATGTATACATTGACCGAAACTCATTGAAAATTTACTTTTGAGTATATGAAAATTGTACTTCAATAAATAGTTGGTTAAAAAAGATTGAGTTGGCTCAAAACTATACCTCAGTTAATTTTTGTGTTTTTAATAAACAGGAAGGAATATGCTTGTGCATGCAAGGGTATGTGCATTGTGTATACAGTAGTCCCTCATTGTTTCACAGTTCAATTTTTGCAGACTCACTCTTTTGTGGGCTTTCTTTCTTCTTTCTTTCTTTCTTTCTCCTCCTTTTAAAAAAAAATAATATATTTGGTACAGGGTCTCACTGTGTAGCTTGGACTCAGAGTGACCCTCCTGTTTCAGCTGACCCAGCTCTGGGACTATAGGCTGCACCACCATGTCCAGTCATCTGGGACGGCATGTCTGGGGTTCTGGGACTGGCAGGGCATGCAGTATTGAGGATCAAATGTGGGTCTTGCTCTTGCCTAGGCAGGCATTTAGACCACTAAGCTATCTCTGAGGCGCCTGTTTTGCAGGTTTTCAAAAAATATTAATCTAAATTACTTATCATGAGATTTGGGAGATAGTTCAGTGGTCTAAGCACCTGCCTGGAGAGCATAAAGGTGAGGGCTTGATCCCTGGTATCACATGCCATGCTGGCTCTGCTCCATGCAGGCCACTGAAACTGGGAGTGTTGGCACACACCTCTCATCCCAGTGCTGGGGAGACTGAGGGTCACTAGGAGTCTGAACTGAGAAGCGAGACCTTGAAATAAATAAAGATTTTTAAAAATTTAAATTATTCATTGTGGGTTTTTTGCTATATCACAGAATTTTACAGTGCTACATGGTATGTGTATGTTGTTAAAATTAGTTAGATTTATGAGTTTAGAAAATGGTTAAGCTGGCCGGCCAAATAGTGCAATAAATTAAAGGACCTGCTTAGGCAGACGCAGAGGTCAAGGGTTAGATCCTCAGCCTGCTGTGCTGGCCTCACCTCTGGGGCACTCTGAGACAGCAGTTGAGACTGGGCCTGGTGGCACATACCTGTAATCCCAGTGTTTGGGAGGCTAAAAAACAGGAAAGATCACTAGGAGTCCAATCTATGTAGTGAGACCCCGTAGACCTTGTACTGAATACATAAAAAAAGAAAGAAAATGGTTAAGAACATTAGAAGTGTTTTTAAAAGCTTGGGAAAGGCTTATAAGAGTGTTATAAAGCCTTAAAATATACGTAAATACTAAAATGAATATAACCTCCCTACTTCACTGATTTTCACTTACTGTGGGGATGTCTGGGACATAACCTCTGGGATGAGTGAGGGCCAGCTGCATATGTAGCTCTGAACTGCTCCATCCATTGTGTAGGCCCAAAAGAACCCAAAGTTCCTAAATATGCTTAACACATGTGGGTTCTGGAGATAAAATTTGTTAGCAGGATCTTCAAAATACATCTTCCTAATAACATTCATATAATCTAATTGTAATAAATGAAAAAGAATCCCTGTATCTTTGGATGGATAATTTGCTCCTCTAAGCACATCTGCAGTTCCAAGGGGACAGGAAATGCCTATCTTCATTTACTTCCCAGTAGAGCAGCAGAACTGAAAGGAGAAGAGTCTGCCGAGGACCCAGTAGGTGCCTGGTTCTTCCACTCTAAATGACTTGATAGTAACTGTAGACAGTAAGAGTCACCACACCATGTGGGTCAGAGAGGTGGGAGCTGACATTGTGTCTAAGGTGTCTCGTATAAGGCAGACATCTCGCCTAGCAGAGTCCTCCGTGGCTGTCCTTTTCATCTATCAGTTAATCTCGGCCTTTGGTAAAGGGTATGATGGCAAGAGTTGGGTCTCTGCTTACTGTGCAGAGGTCTTGGCACCTGCCAGGCCCACTAATCAGAGTTGGTAAAGATAGGTTGGTCATAAGTATTGTATAATTTCCTCTTTAATTTCATCTATGTCTTATTGATTATTTAGGATGATGTTATTTAATCTTTATGTGTTTATGGAGTTTTTGTGGTTTCTGTTGTCAATAATTTCCTGTTTCATTGCACTATGGTCAGATACTATGCATGAGATGATTTCAATTGCATTTACTTAAGCATGCTCCACATGCTAGTGTATGGTCTATGTTGAAGAACGTCCCATATGCAACTGAGAAGAAGGCGCATTCTGAAGTTGTTGCATAGAACCCTGTATAAAGGTCTACTAGGTCCATTCCTTCACAAGTTTTATTTATTTCTGTTATTTCTTTGCTGCTTTTTTTGCCTAGTTAATCCATCTCTTTGTGTCAATGGGGTGTTACTGTCCCCCATTACAATTGTGTTATTGCTCATGTGATTTGCCATGTCTGTTAAAATTTGTCTTGAGGGCCAGGGATATATAGCTCGGCAGCATAAGCATCTGCCTAGCAAGTACAAGTTCCCAAGTTTGATCCCAGGTACCACCAAAAAAAAAAAAAAAAAAATGTCTTATATAGTTGAGTGCTCCTCCCTACATTGAGTGCATATATATTTATCAGTGTTGTCTCTTCCTCTTGCAGTTTTTCCCTGACAGGTATATAGTGACTTTATCTTTTTTGATCATTCTTGGTTTGAATTTGACATTATCAGCAACCAGAATCGTTACCCTTTTCTGGGTTCCTGTCACATGGAATATTTCCATCCTTTGGCTTGCAGTTTATGAATTTCCTTTTGAGTTAAATGTGTTTCTTGTATACAGTATATTGTTGGATTTTGTTCTTGATTGCCTCTGCAAGTCTGCTTCTTTTGATTGGTGAATTAAGGCCATTTACATTGATGGTTGAAACTGACATGTGTTGGCTTATCTTTTGAAGACAACAATACGCAATATAAAAACATCGTTGAATTCCTATTATTTTGTTTAGTGAAACTGTATTTTCTAATGTTTTTAAATTACTTTTTAATTATCTTTTTATTTTTTAAAAATTTTATTTAGTAGGGCTGGCCAAATAGCTCAGCAGATTAAAACACCTACAAGCAGGCACAGGTCCAGGGGTTTTGATCCTGGGCCTGCTCTGCCAGCCCCACCCCCAGGGCATACTGAGACTGCAATTGAGGCTGAGTGTGGTGGTACACACCTGGAATCCCAGCTCTTGGGAGGCTGTAAATGGGCAGATCACTATGAGTCTGATCTAGTAGTGAGACCTTGAACACCCTGTAGACCCTTCCTTAAAATACAAAGAAAAAAAGTATTTAGTACAGGGTCTCACTACATAGATTGGACTCATAGTAATCCTCCTGTTTTCAGCCTCCCAAGCACTGGAATTAAAGTCATGCACCATCACGCCCAGTCTCAATCACATTCTAAGCACGCCCCGGGGGTGGGGCCAGCATGGCACACCGAGGAGAGGATCGAACCCCAGCCACTGCTCTCTGCCTAAGCAGGTGCTTTAGTCCACTGAACTATCTGGCTGCCCCCTTTAATTTTCTTTTTAAAAAAGAGTTGTAATGAAGGTTGGCATGGAAAAAGGTTGGGAATTGGAATTTTTGACAGATTTTCTAAGCGATCTCTGTTAGTTCTGAAGACCTAGAATTATAGTTGTGCACAATCCATGAGCCGCAATCCATGCTGGCCAACCCCACAGATTAGCAACTGAAAGCAGATGTCCACGTCTTTTCCATATGGACTGCAGGTGATGATTGACTGCTCCTCCTAGAGTCCGCTTCTTTTATATCAAAGTGCTTCAGTCTGGACTCAGACATCCTTCGCTTCACTTTGCATTCCTTCCCGTCCCTGTGTAGGAAGCATACGCAGCAATGAATGAGGAGAGAGCTCTGTACACGGCGAAGTGAACCGGCAGCGCACGAAGCAGAAAGGAATGCTCACGAGTCTGTCTTGTCCAGTATTTTCATCGTGTATTTTGCTTTCTGTTCATAGCTTAATTCCAGATTTTGTCCTAGTTCATATACAGAATGGTAATTTCTTACCGTTTCTTGTGAGATTTTCCTCAGAGTCAGCTTTTACATAGAGAAGCATAAAAAGGCAAAGAAATACTAGGTTCCAGGCTATATACATTTTTTTCAAATTTAATTAAAGAAAAAACTTTTTGTGGTACTGGGAACTAGACCCAGAGCTTTTGCACTGAGAGTCATCCCCAAGCCCATTTTTATTTATTTATTTATTTTTTTATTTTGAGACAGTGTCTCACTAGTTTGCTAAATTGTGCAGGACTGGTCTAGAGAGTATGGTCCTCCTGCTTCAGCCTCCCAAAGTGCTGGTGTTGCAGGCATGTGCTACCACTCTTAGGTGTAAGCACCTTTGTTTATTTTTTTAATTAAATTATTTTAATTTTCCTAAACATTGGTCTGTTGTGATCTTTATTAGCCTTGAAGATAGTCAGTGGACCCACTGATTGTATTGTGTTTACCTAACTTCACCTGGCTTGAAAATATGACTCACCTGTCCTGTGTCTTCTGCCCCACCTGTCCATATCCACCAGAACCACTGTGCCAGGCAGCAGGTTTTGGACCTATTCTCTCTTCAGATCTGTGACATCATGCTTGCCCTATACACCCCTACATCTGCCACAACGATGTGGGTGAGTTCAGTGTAAGCAGTCTGCATAGTTTGTATTTTCCCATTGAATCTTTGATGAAAAGAGAAACTAAAGCCCTGGGTATATCTTGAAAATGATGCTATATTTAATCTCAAGATTTTCTCATGTAGATTTTGGAAAAAAGTCATAAAGATGAAATATCAACCTTCATTTTGAACAAATTCGTGTGTGTGTGTGTGTGTGTGTGTGTGTGTGTGTGAGGTTTAAATGTGAAAATGGCACAGCACCTCAGCAGTGATATTTGTCAGTCGCATGAACCTAAAAGAGTACAAAAAAAGGGTGGGAAGTGTATACACGAAGGAGAGAGTAATCACTCCAGTTCTCTCTGTCCTTTAAGAACCCACGTTAGTGGAAGTTTACATTTAGAAAGCTCGAACACTTCCTTGCCAAATCTAATAGATTTAATATAATCATTCTTTCAAAAATTTCTCCAGGTGCTTCACACTGTCATCCAAGGCTAGTACTGTGTGCATCTGGAATCAGCCCTTCCAATCAAGACTGATTCAGAAAATCTGGACGGTCTATTGCACGACTCTTGATCTGGCTTCCAAGAAACCCCCATTCTCCTCTCTGGATCCTTCAGTTTGTATTTTATGTCCCTCCATTAACCTCTGAATTTCTTCATATATAAAGTGGGGATGATAATTACTTCAAACTTCCTAGGGAGTTTATAAAGTTTAATTGGTTAATTAAGAGAAGTGTTTTGAGATCTCCAAAGGAGGAACCTTTGTAGATAAAGACATCAATACCTCATTATAAGTTGTGTGAGGATCTGCGTTATGGGTGGGATGACCCCTGCTTGGAAAGGTCGCAAGGAGAGACTCACAGGCGCACGCAGAATGACAACAATCTGATCTTTCCTATTGCACAGCCCCCTGTCCTGTTTGCATTGTTGCCTGTTTCCTGGCTCCTTGCATGCAGAAGCCCTAAACATTGAGCAACCTCCTGGCTTGGAGGAGAACTAAGTGCATAGTTGCCTATATTCCAAAACCCCATATGACGTCCACGTCCACTGGAACAGATGTGGTCAGCCGCTGATTAGAGTCACAGAAGGAATTAGAGGCCTCCAAAATGACACCGAGGAGGGTGCCAAGTAAGTAAGGGTGAGGAGATGCGCACTCTCTTGCCTTCCCATCGTTGTGTTTCCTTTCCTCTCACTTGTCCAAGATTCCCCTTTTTCTTGGAGACTTTCCAAGTCTTCTCTCCTGGCTGCGCTTGCATGGACACAGGCACAGGTGTTTCCAGGTTAGCAAATCTTTCCCATTACCTTCCAAGCACTCACCTGTCAGCAGGCCTGGTGCCCCATAAGTACGGCCAGTTTCAATAATTTGGAGAGTTATGTGTGCCTTAGTGGACTCTCCAGGCTTCTTGGTTCTTGCCTTTCTACATCCAGTTGCTACCTCTCTGTTAGGTATTTTATCAAAAGTTGCCAACCACATGCATAGCACCATGGAATAACTGAGTTCGAAGAGGAGATGTGGAGCCCTCTGCCCAAGCCCCACCCCTACTCCGGTTAAACTTCTCCTCCACACGTGTCTGTGGAATGTGATCCTGCCGCAGCCCCGATCACCGGGCTCATGGCCGCTAAGATACACTTCTCCAGGAGGAGTGGTCTGAAAGCTGTTTTCACTGAACCACAGTGCACTTCCCTCTGATTTCTACCCTTTGTTGTAGTTTTTCCCTCCAGAGTCCCGTGGAATCAACAGGATCCCCTTCCACACTATTTCTGACTCCTGCTTCTGAGAGTCAGCAGGCCCGGGTTCCTCATCCACCCCTCTACGCGAGGTCCCTCACTTCCAGGTACGGCACAGGTTTGATTCACACGAAATTTGTCAACTTCAAGGCTTTGACTTTTCCATATAAATCACGCTGAGTCCACCACTTCCTCGTGTTAAGCCTACAGGGAGAGTTTTCCTTTCCTGAAGCTAATGAGGAGAGTCTATTTATTGCCTTCAAAATTTGTTCTCTTAATGTAGGGCTATTGTTCAGGCTGCTTTCCAGCCCTGATCTTGCTTGGCTATTCTTTCCAGCTCTGAGCTATCACGACTGCCTCCTAGAAGAGCCTGACTGATTAGCGAGAACCACGGAAGGAACGAGACTCTCCCGAGAGAGGGCGCGGCAGCAGTGGCCAGCACTGGGGCCCCTCTTCCTGGGCCTCTTGTCACTTTCCTGCACACTGGCAACGCGTGTGCTTCAGCCCCCCTTGCTCATGGAGGGCCTTCCCCCGAGGCTTTGGTTTCTGGGGCAGCGCCTGACTTCTCCAGCACTCCCGCCCTCCTTCACTTCCTGGGTGGCACTCTTGGTGTGGCCCCTACTAAGAGCAGAGCCCCACAGGACTCAGCCACGGGGAATGTGGCCTTGCCAAGGCAGAAGCTCTTCATGGTACTGCCCCCTGGCCTGTGTGTGCACATTATTTCATCTCAAATCAGTGACCAGCTCTGAGCCTGTGCGTGCGGCAGCAAGGGTTGTGACTGAAACTGGTAGATGCTCTAGAATCACACGTTGTCATCACCCCAAGCCACCCCCTTCAATGCACTTGTTCCATCATTCCTGGCCCTCTCTGAAGCAGTTCTGAAGTCCTCTTTTGTGTGTCTTTAGTTGTGCTTTTGTACCTGCCTCAATGACCCGAATCCAATTCAAAACGTCTGTTTTTCATAGCCATTTTGAACTTGGGCCAGGCCAGAAGTCACATAGAACACAATCAAATGAATACTGTGGATGAAGAGGTGCAGTATGGTCTTTACAAATTTGCCTGCTTGTTGCCAAGTGGCATTCACCAGATTTCTGATCACACCTTGTTTTTTTGTTGTTGTTCGTTTGGTTTTGTTTTGTGGTACTGGGCATTGAACTCAGAACCCTGCACTTGCCAGGCAAGAGCTTATTCTACTGGGCTATCTCCCCGGCCCCAAATTTTGGCTTGATCACGTCTTGTAATGATACTTATCTAAGTTTATATACATACATATGTCTCTCTATGATTCCTTTGTAGTAATCTCTTCTTTCAATTCATTATTGTATTCTGTCAATTTGAACCGACAGAAGAATGTCTGGTGGAGATCGTTCTTGTCTTATCCTTCTCTGTTAACATCCATGGGGTCTGGATATTATCCAGTTTGAAGACACCCCCCTTAATTGAGAATAGAACAAAAGGGAAATAAGCAAGCCTCTTTCTACTATTTATTTCCTAATGTCATTGTCTATTCTCCCAGTATTAGGTTATGTTTTTCTGCTGCTCTAAATATAACTTCAAAGGGTGTTTGGAATATTAGTAGCTCTTGTTACAAGTCATTAGGCAAAGCAGGGTTCCTACTTTTACATCTGGAAGGTGGAATCCATCGAAGTAAGTGTCAAAGGAATTGCCCATGTTCACCAGGATGGGGTACGCAATCTGTCTTCCAAAAGGGCCCTCTGCGTGCTCCTTCTGATAAGGCTCACACCCCACTCTGCTGCTTTCTGCAACCTTACGGGTCCAGTCCTCACATGAGCTGCTCCACACACCCTCGCCTACACACGGGACAGCAAGAGTTTCCAGGCAGGGTTCCCTCGTCCTTCCTCTGTCTCACAGATCTGCCTTAACAGAGCTGGGAACAATTTCCCGCTGTTATGCAGTGGCTCTGAGCCTCCTCCTTAGGGTTTTATCCTTGCCACGGTGTGTGGGACCACACTGATAATCCTAGCTGCTCAGTGGCTGAATCAGAGGATTTTGAGTTGGGGACCAACCTGAGCAATTTGGCCAGACCCTGTTGCAAAATTTAAAAAATAAATAAAAAGGGATGGGGAAATGTGGTTTAGTGTGAAGGTGCGAGGTCCTAAGTATGCAGAGAGAGGGGGAGGAAGGGAGAGGGAGGAGGAGAAGTGTGGGGGAGGGGGAGGGGAGCGAGAGGGAGGGGAGGAAGAGAGAAATAATTGGAACCTTCGCATTTGGTCCTCATGTATTTTATCTGATGCATATGAGTATTTAGTCTCTTACTATTCTCATTTGTGGATCGTGTCATTTACTTTCTTATTTACTCTTTATCTCATGGGATCATATAAATCAATGTAAGACACTCCATTTTTTTCAATGTGATGGAGTTATAAATGTACATATAAATGTATATACCTGGAAAATCCGGCAACGTTATACCTACAGTGCCCGTGCTATCCAGATTCAGAGCGGTGGTTCATTACTCTCTTCTTTTTTCTCAGTCAAATGTTAATATTATGGAATAACAGGACTGCAGATTTCAGATGATCTCTCAGCCAACCCCACAGGCTTTTGTACATGAAGAAATTGAAGATAGACATCTATGTAAAGTATTCATGTTCATAGAACTCATTAAATTGAGTGGTCCAAAGTGTAAGTTACAACTTTCAGTGAAACAAGTATTTCTCTTAATTTGCTGTGTTCTCATCCAGCCATCAGCACTGAGGAAGCAGGCGATCATGAGAAGAAGAACGAAAATAAAGTTGGACGCCTTACCATCCTTGCATGGAGAAGAAGAACTGTGTGCAATAAAAGAGAGATTTTGTTAAATTTTGGAGCTGCTGAATAACTTTTGGTAGCCATGCAGCACCTATCCTTACTTCACTAAAAGGCCATGGAAAGTGACGGGACATCATAGCGATGGCAGCAGGGTGGGGCAGGGACGCCAGGAATTGGAGCCCCGGATGTGAGCACGAATGTGCTGACTGATCCTCCGTTTCTCTTTGCGTGGTGTCTTGAGGTGCCAAATGAGTTGCCCTCAGGAGAAGCGTGGGGAAAACCACTTGCTCAACCTTGTCACAGTGTATTTTACAAGTTCCAACAGTACACTTTGGAAAATTTCTCTGCCACCTAAGTGTAGTGTCAGTGAGTGGCAGCAGGTAGGGGTCTGTGGATTACATGCCAGTCACTCAAAGGACAGAAGGATTTTCTTTTCCTAGTGGAGGGAGTAAAGGGTCATTTCCAGGTAGAGGCTCCGTTGGTGTTCATATGCAATGCAGGACATTCTGACTTCACACCCAGGCTTGAGCTGGAGAGATGATGGCAATTCAAACATAACTGGGCTGAAAAAAGTCTAAGATCAATATGCCTTTTTTTGTTCTTTTTCCAGGAGATCTGCATCACTGTATGAGTGGATTTTCCTAGTGACCTCACTAATATGTGTGTTTGCTGCCTTAACTAATTAGTGAAAAGCTTGACAGCAGCCAAAGCTTCTCACTTATCCACTGGATACTTTTAATATATATATATATATATATATATATATATATATATATATATATATTAGAGCAGTTATATATATATATAAAACTGTTGTTCACCAAAGGTAACTTCCTTTCCTGTCAATGCTGGTTTGTACGTGTATGCTTTAGATAGAAAAGAAGTTTTCAAGGCAGAAATGCTGGAGAAAGTTTTCTTCAGCAATTGCTATCAGAACACCTACAAAGGGTTTAGGTATGGATGGTGGGGAGCAGAGATGACCCCTAGTGTAAGAGAGATAAACATCCAATAATGCATGAACAGATTCCAGGTGGTATCACTGAAGTTATAGATGTTCTCTTTCATGGCTTGAAGGAATGAATAAAGAAGAGAAAATAGTGTCCTGTGTGAGGTGAGACAACCTCCAGAATGAGCTTTCATCCTGGAGAGTCAACTTCTCTAGCAACCTAATCAAAGGAAATAGAGTTCGCATGAAATGAGCTTTTCCAAAACCAAAATCAACTGAGGGTGTTTCTTACTTTATGACACATCAACAAATCATTTTTATGAGCCTTTTTGTGATTTGGGTTGGGTCAGAGGCCAAGGGCGCTGTTCACCAGCGCAGAGCTGGGAAGGCAAGGCCAGAGGGGGAGGGACCCTCGTTAGAGCAGGCAGGGGCCCTGCGCCTGCCGGCCAGCAACATTAAGCCCTCGCTGGTGCTGCTTAACACAAAGCGCGGGGCTGCAGGTGCTCCATGCTCCAGACTCTTCAAAGATCAGCCTCAAATGTTGCTATTACTATAAAGAGGATTAAAGGGATTTAAAAGCATAGCAAGCCCATTCAACTGCAAACACTTGCCAACCTTTGCCAAAGGACGGAAAAAGGGCAGTTAGATCCGCTACAGGTCTGGGTACTGGGGGACACATTCTCAGAGTTCTTTTTCCCTTTCTCTCACTTTCTCCTTCCCTCCCTCTCTTTTTTTTTCTTTAATGGCCAGAATGTAGAACTGTAGCACTTTCAACTGGAACTCATTAAGAATTCATGGGGCAGAAAATGTAAGGGGTTCTGGAAACAGAGACTTTGAAAGGCCAGAAGTGAGCTATAAATAAACTGCTGCTGATGCTCATTTTTTCCCTGTGGTTAAATCCACATATTAAACCAGAATGCAAATGCTGAGAAAGCCAGGTGACTTCTGACCTGCAGGCTGAGTTTCCACGGAGGGGCACACTGATGTTTGTGGCCTGAGCCACTACAGAGGTATCGCAGCAGCTGTCCCAGATTCTCAGAAAGCATGGAGCCATCTCATGTGGCCACAACTCCTGGCAGATGTCACCCACAGGTGCGTGTGTGAAAGCCAGGCATCCAGGCTCATTGTTCAGGTGCCATTGCTCCTACTTAATAGGAATGGGCTTTAACATCAAATTCCAATGTCTTTGCTTTCAGCTATCCCTTAGTTCAATACTCTCACTGTACCATTTCTAATTCCATTACAGAGAACACTGATTTTTTTCAACAAGGCGGGGTAAAGGGGCAGAGAACCTTGCAAACTGTGTAATCTTAGGTAGATCAAATAACTCTTCTGCATTCAGGCCTCCTGCTATTCACAGAGAGACAAGGAGAACCGTCCGGCTCTGTCCACCTGATAGATATCAGCATTTCTGTAACAAGAACAAGGCTGGAACAAAGTTTTGTGAGCACGCACTGTAGGTTAGATATGAGCACACACACCACACGCTTCTGGGTGTGCACACGCACATCATGTGTTTGCCCTTCCGTCTCCCATTTCTGGGGTGGTGAGGTATACTCACGCTTACGCAAAGGATGTGGGCTGGGGGGGACTCTGCAGTAACTTCTACTTGAATGTCTTATCCCAGGTCTGCTAAGAGAATTGCTGCTACAGCCCACGGATGCTGCACGCTTCTAGGTACAACTCCAAAGTCCATGCCAGGAACTGTACGCAGATATTTAGGGTGTGACACAGTCATTTTCCTAAAAAGAAGTCCCACAGGTTTTTTCCTTTGAGTCTGTGAGCTTCAAAAATATTTAAAAATATTATTCTGTATGTTTTCTTATCTGTAAGAAGTATTATCCTATAAATTCTAAGGCCATGACACAGAGGGTAAGTTTCAGGTTGTCTCTCTAAAATACAGAGAGCCCACGGCTTTTCTCTTTGTTTTTTTTTTTTTTTTTGCGGAACCAGGGATTGAACTCAGGCCCTTGCGCTTGCCAGGG
>NDGM011104537.1:0-18280 GCA_002564305.1 Octomys mimax | reverse complement strand
GAGTTCAAGTTGGCAGGAGGTCAGGAGCCGAGATCAAGCTAGCAGGAGATGCATGAACTGTTACAGGCTGGACAAATTTGATTCCAGCCTCACAGCCAGAAAAACAGCCTGAACTTCAGTGGAACTAAGATGCAAACTTGCTGGCATTGTTCTAATTATTAAACAAGGGAAAACATGCAATGACAGAGAAGCAGAGATGTAAACTCTCAGTACCTCTCAGGGAATGAAGGATGAAATTAGCGGATTGGTGTCCACTGCAGCACACTATCTCCCGACCTGCTCTACAGCTTGCAACTTTCTGGAATCCCACAGCTACCATCTAAGAGACTATGGGCACTGTCTCTTTTTGGTCGCATCAATCTTGTTGATAAATAAAGTGAATCTATTGGATCTTTATTTTTATTGACAATATGTATCATTCATACAAACGTTTTCCTTCAAATTCTGATAAAAATGTACAGCTCAATTCTTATCTTTATCTATGTTGATATATACTGAAAGATTCAAAGAAATTTTAGAAGCATTCTTATACACCATTTTCCAACAACCTCAAACCCACTTGGTTCATTACATGGCTTTGGGTCCTATTTTTAAATGTCTTTCATCCCTGTCTGATAAGAAATGCTGCCAGGGATATGCTCACTGCCATGCTCGATCTTGGCTCCATCCTTCTATG
The DNA here is from genome assembly GCA_002564305.1 of Octomys mimax. Lineage (NCBI taxonomy): Eukaryota > Metazoa > Chordata > Mammalia > Rodentia > Octodontidae > Octomys > Octomys mimax. Next base: position 17,604 of record NDGM011104537.1, on the reverse strand, counting down.
CCATCCAAGGCCAGGGAAGAGGGACCATGGCAAGGTGAGGGAAGCCCCTTTATGATCTCTTAAGAAAAGTGGTTGCCAGTGGGCTGGCACATTGTACCTGCTCATGAAAGGAGATGGTCACCGGTGCTTTGGAAAAAGTAACTGCTGAAGTGGCCCTACTGTTACGGAGGCACTTCCTTTTTCGATTATTCACCAATGTAGTAAGCAGCCTTGAAAACAAACCACAAATTCTAATGTAGATGATTTTTGAAAAAACTATGAATCTCAGAAGCTTCCAAATAAAGATGTAAGGAAGATTTCAAATGCCGATAACCTTGTAACTTTCAGTACAGTTGCACAATTTACTTTGCAGTATTTAACGTTGCTTTGTTTTATCTTCTTTGTAGGCAAACTGCAATGGTTGCTAAGGTTCCTACAGCTAGAAAATATATAATCTTGTGATTTCTAAGAGATAGCTAAAGAGCAGCCATTTTAAATTTGTATAATTTAAGTTAGCAAAGTTGAGAACTCATGCTTCTAAAAATTTCTGTAGGAATACTCTATTTTTAAGCATATGTTTATGAAGCATGTTGGAAAAATGGGTTAAAATATGGATATTGAGAAACATTAATAAAATTATGTCCTATCCATGGACCTTTAGTTAAGAAAGTAGAAACTTTTATTTACTATACATATATGCTAATTTAAACCACAGCATATATTTCTTTGGATAAACAGACTATTTTTTGTGTGTGTTTTAGGGAAGCGTCTACAGTGTTTAGGGTCTCACTACTAGGTCTGATTCGTAGTGATCTGTCTGTTTTACAGCCTCCCAAGAGCTGGGATTACAGGTGTGCACCACCATGCCCAGTCTCAATTGACCTCTCAGTGTGCCCCAGGGGTGGAGCCAGCAGGGCAGGCCAGAGAATTGAACCCCCAGCCCCCACACCTGCTTGCAGGCACTTAATCCGCTGAGCTATTTGGACAGCCCTTGGCTAAATAGACTTTATCCAAAGATATGAATTTATCTTTTGAGGTTGTTAAAAGATTTTCCTCAATTTCTGTGAAGTTTTCTTGTCTCCTCATCTTTATCTCTTTAATTCAGCCATTAGTAGCTAATATTCTTATCAAGGCTTTTTAACAAATCTATTTAACTTTATTTAGCTTTGTATTTCCAGTTGCCTTTAAACCAATGAATGAATTTGATCATTGCTCAATTGACTGAATGAAATGTTTAACAATTCTTCACTACCTAAAAATAAAAATTTTCATAATATTCAGGACCTTTGCTACCTGGCTTCTTCCTCTCTCGCCGCTCTGATATGTATGCCCTGCTCTTGGGTTGTCCAATGTGCTCCACATATCTTAGACACATTTATATGTACCTGGACCTGGTGATATGATCTTTGCTTCTGAGTGCCCTCTGCTTATTTATACAGAGGTAAAATAACAGGCCCTCACTGTCATCCATGGAATTTGCCTCATACTTCAGACCAAAACTAGAAGCAGTTGTGTATGAACTACCGACTGTCATATCTGCCAATCTATGTGTTCTGTGTTCCACTCTAGTGAAGTAGGTATGCATTTGTATTCTTACAACATGCAACCTCTCCCCATCATCTACAGCCCATGTCTTCTTTCTCAAGGTCTTTCTATGAGACTCATAGCTCTTTGTAGTTGGAATCTTAAATTTCTCTCTTTTAACTGAGTCATTACATCAGGATTACAAATGTAATGCATTTGTAGCAGACGCTGCAAAACTGTCATCTCATGTGGAGAAGGTTCTCATCTCATATATCGGCTGGGTCTGGCCTGATAAGACTTTTAGTTCTGCCCCAATGTAAAAGTGAAGAGGAAGGGAAGTACCCCAAATCCATTCAGGACTTCAGGGGAGCCAGACCAGTGTGAGTAAAGACACTTAGTAAAGACTTCTGGTACTATTTTCAGACATTGGAATAAAAGCTTTCAAAGCAAGAAGAATGTTCAGGGCCATCAACTCTTAAATGTCTTTTACTATAGCTTTTTTTTTTTTTTTTTTTTGATTTAAGAATTTACTGTGTGTGGTTTTTTTTTTTTATGTATTTAGTACAGGGTCTACAGGTTCTTACTATGTAGATTGGACTCATAGTGATCCTGTTTTCAGCCTCCCAAGCACTGGGATTACAGAAGCCACCACGCCCAGTCTCAGCACGCCCCGGGGGTGGGGCCAGCTAGGCATACCAGGGATCGAACCCCTATCCCTTCTTGTGTTTTTAGATCACTCATGATATCTACAAAATTATCATGTGTCAAAATGTTATTTTGCTTAGTGACTGAAAAGGCAACCAGTAAGTTGTTGAAAACTGCTTCAAGAGATTTGAAAGAAGGGTTGGCTAGATAGCTCAGAGGACTAAAATGCCTGCTTAGGCAGAGCAGAGGCGCTGGGGTATGATCCCTGGGCTGCCGTGCCAGCCCTGCCCTGGACGCGCTGAGACAGCGACTGAGAATGGGCATGGTGGTGTGTGCCTGTAATCCCAGCATTTGGGAGGCTGAAAACAGGAGGACCACTATGAGTCCGATGAGTCTAATCTAGTAGTGAGACCCTGTAGACCCTGCGCTAAATACATAAAATTTAAAAACAGAGAGATTTGAAAGAATAGACACATATTCTTTATATCCAGATGACTATTGTTTATCAATGGTCAATAGAAAAGCTGAAAGGGATGTGCTAAAATATACAAAATTGATCAAAAGAAAACCAAGTGTAATGTTTGAAATTATCTCTTCCATCTGTTTGATAGAGATGAAAGAAATCAACAGCATCTGCATCAAGAAGAATTTTCTTCTCTATGAACAGGAACAGGTTACATCACAAAAAGCCTTTTACATGTACATTTCTACCTATAAAGAGCTTAATGAGACATCAGCGAGGACAAGGAAGGCACGCAGCCCCCCGCAGCTCTGTGCCAGCAGCACAAGGTGCTGTGTAAAGATGCCCAGCAACAATCGCAATGTGCTGCACTTGCTTCCCTGCCTCTTGGAGAGAAGCACAACTTCTAGAGGTGAGAGCCTATAAAGAACCATTCATGAAAGATTACAAAGAAATGGAAGGATTCCTAGGACATTTACATTTTATTTTCTGCTTTTCTAAAGTTCAAATTAGCATAAAAATATCAAAATAAAACTTCTTACTCTAACTTTGCAAAAGGAGGTTGATGGACTAGAAATTTCTTTGATGAGATCTCCATTCACCTCTATTTCTATTCACTCTAAAAGAAAAATATAGCCAGGCATGGTCATGCTCACCTATAGTCACAGTACTTGGGAGGCTGAGGCAGGAGGATCATTGTGAGTTGGAGGCCAGTTTAAATTATGTAGTGAACAGTAGAATAAGCGTTTGCCTGGCAAGTGCAAATCCTGAGTTCAATCCCAGGTACCACAAAAAAGAAAAAGAAAAACAATTACATAGTGAAGTCAAGGCAGGCCTGAACCATATAGCAAAATCCTGTCTCAGAAAAAGGAAAATATACTACTGATATTATAGCAAAACAAGTTAACAGAATAATTTTAGTATTCAGAAATTTCAGCCAATTAAAGTGCCTGCAAGCAGGCACAGGGGCTGAGCATTCCATCCCTTGGTCTGCCCTGCCAGTCAATTGAGACTGGGCGCATGTCTGTAATCCCAATTCTTGGGAGGCTGTAAACAGGTGTATTACTATGAATCCAATCTAGTAGTGAGACCTTGAACATCCTGTAGACCTTTCCCTAAAATACAAAAAAAAGAGAGAAATTTCAATATAACTCATCTATATTCCATTTCTTAAACATTGTTTAAAAACACTGAAAAATCCACACAATCATTGTCCTTCCTCAGATTGTCAAGAGCAATTAATGCATCAGTATACACACAGAATACAATGACTTTATGTAATAAGATGATTTTATATAGAAATAATTTTTCACACAGTCGCTCTCGTTGTATGGCCAGAATCCAGTGAGATAAATCTGAACAGGTTTTATAATGAAAATTAAGGAATAAAAGGACTGAGCACATACTTGCTTTTTCAAACAAAAATATAATCAGTTGCAACATGAAGGTGGGTTTCAGTGAGCAACTTATATTGTTTTTCACGAATTTTGTTGTCAAGTCCAAAAGAAATCTTCCTTGGACTTGATGGGCATTAACCTCACTAGCATCATTAAGCCCTTTGTATTAGTTCACATAGCTGGAAAAATCTAGAGTTCACTTGTGAAAAGGTCCATATCTGTGTTTCATTCTTTTTCCATCAGGATGCTAAGACTATAAGAAAACTGCTCAGGAAGGTATTCTCTTTACCGCATTTTAATAAGGTGCTTATGCTAAGCAGGTGTCTGCGATTGTGGTCCACTTAACAGGGCAACACATCCGTCCAGGGGATAAACAGGTGAGGCGGCTTTAGCCCTGCCATTTACATGTCTCTGTAAAATATTTATGGACATATTTGCATATCAATACAAATAGCAATAGTTAGATGTCCTTTTTAACTGCTTTTGAGAGATAAAAGAAAGATAGCAGGGATTTAGAAAGATTATCCTGAAATTCTCATTAAAGCTATACAATACAAGTGAAAAATAAAATGCATCCAGATTTTTTAAAATTCTGAACATTGTAAACACTTGAACTCTAAAACCACTACCACGAGAGCGTTTCTCTCAGTGCTATATTTCATGTATTTGAATTCTAGGTAATTATACAGAAAATACTTCTGCAGAAATGATCTTAATATTGTAATTTTATGTGATTTATGTAAAATTGATAGTAGTTATATTAGATGGCATTGTATCATTCTGTCTTTGGTTATATCATATTGTATTATACTATGATATATTATTATTATTATTAGAGATATGATGTTCTTGAGAAATACCAAAGCGCCTTCTCAGAAGTAGAGAACAGCAATTTTTTAAAAAGTAACTGGCTTTTTTTTCCTTGACTAAACAAAGAGAAACATCATTTTGCTCAGTATATTCAGGCAGATATTGTAGAAATACAAGCAAATCATACAGAGCTTTCTCAAGATGCCCATGGGATCTACACACACATTAAAGTTGGAGAAGCGCTGTTGTAAATGGCTATAGCCCTTCAACCCAGCCCTGAAAAGTGGCAACATAATCACAATCTGTGTTAGTATGGAATAGATTACCATACAAAAATAATGGGAAACCATGGCTCCCTACTACCACCACACTGATTCTACTAGAAAAGGTAGATGACCTTGGAATACATACAACAGTTTCACTGTCTGAGATAGAATGCGCACTTCTGACACAACCTGACAGGGTTATAATGACTTGTGTGAATCACAGCCATGACCATGTGCGTACAGACTCTAGATATGTTAATCTCGCGCACCCTTTGTAGCCCTTGTATCTTCTTGCCTTCGTGTCCCTTGCATTCTTTTCTTCTGGCTGGAATGTAATCCTCAGCCTTTTGTCTTCAATCTGATGAACCATATACCTCCTGCAGTAGTCCACCTACCTCCCACTTTCCTTACTTAAACTCATGCGTTTCTATGAGATTCTCATTTCAAACTCCAATATACATGGATCCATCTATTCACACTCGAATCTTGACAACTTAGAGAATGGAAGTTATTCTTTTCCTATATCTTATTCCTATGACCTAGACACATTAGGCTCTGAAGACCTATAAAAGAATGCATGAAAACATGATAGTGTATTAAAAATTGTTCCTATTTTTGCATTAATACTTAATGAGAATATCATATTCTGCTGATTAAAAGATCATGTATAATATTTATCACATAGATAAAGAATCTGAATGTGATTTTCATAGAATAAACTACATATGCTTTCCTCCTCTGAACTCTTAAAAAAGTACACTAGATGAGAGGGAGAGAGAGATAGAGACAGAGAAACTGAGACAGAGGAAGGGAAAGGGAGGAGGAGATGCAGCCAACATTTTTTTATCATCTAACATGTTTCTATAGAATTTGGAGTTATATCATGATGGAAAGCATAGTATTTCCCCACTGTTGGGTTCTATATTACTCATAAAAATCTAGTATCTTTATAAATAATATATAGTTATCAGAAGGCTAATGTAAGTCTACTTCTGAATGAATATCCAGAAAAATTTATAGCTAAAATAATTTTCATTTTGCTTATAATATTTTAAGGTGATGCATTGATTCCATTTGTCTGACTATATAATCGACTGGAATGTCTATTCATGTTGTTTTAATTTATTTGCTTAGGAGGGAGACCAAACTCTACACTGGGTGACACTGCAATTTAAAATCTAAAATTACCTCCACTTCTGATCAATGTCTTACATGATTTTGGATTGTATTATATTCTCTAGATTTCATTTTTACTTGCTACAGTTCAGAAAACTTTGTAGAATATTCATCAGCATAGCTCTTTTATTACTAATTTTCAAGTTTTTATACATCCTTGCTTCCATGGCGTAATGACTGCAGCCATCCCAGGGAGCTGGTGTAGGTCCACACCCTCCGTGATCCCTTTCGTGTCCCCTTCTCTTTCACCTTACTTCCTTCACTGCTTAGACCATTTCCCATTTGCAAAACGTTTTCATATCATGATTTTCAGTGGACACCACAGAGCTTTTTTATTTTAATATATGGTTTTATGTTTCTTTTTCTAAAGAATGTCACCGTATAGCTTGGCTTTACCCACCTCAGTAAAATGCGATGCAGTGTCACCTTGTAAAATGAAACTGTTGGCTTTCAAGTCAATCTGTTTGAAGACTGTGCAAACAGAAAGAGAACAAGATGGCTTAGTCTTTTTTTTTCAACAATAGAAGTAAGAGATCTAAGGTCTGATCCCATCATGCCTCTTTCTAGGCATAATGACTTGATCGATGTTCTTCCTGGGGTGTAGAGAATTTTTCAGTATTGCATTATATCACTTAATATGGCAACTGAAAATACCTAGACTTTGATTAATTCAGTTGAAAGAGAAACAAATACCAGACAGGGAATAGGAATATGAGAATAACAGCTACTGTTCCCAAAGAAAGCAAAGCCAGTTTGGGGCTAAGGGTGTTTCCTTCCACAGCTTCGCATCTCTTCCATAATCAGCTATTCTACAAGCTCACAATTATACTACCTATAAAACCACCTCTAGTTGAAAATGAAGGGGGAAATCTAATACACTGCTCTTCTAGGAATCTGAGCTTTAGAGGCTATCAAAATAGGTTTTAAAATATTAATTTTTCTATGTCCAAATAACACTTGTGTTAACCAAGTTTACATTTTCTGACTGCACACTTTAACGTTTACATAGTGCTAGACTAATCCTCTCTGATTGGGAATATTGCCCCTTATCATGGAAATACACTTCATTGAGCTGCAGACCACTTATGATATTGCAATTGGAGATCTTATTTTTAAAATTATTCTATACTCATTATTTGTATGAAAGTGATACAAGCATGTAGACTTAAAAAAAAAGACACCTGATACAAAATGCTACCTAAGACCAGAGTGAGGATCTGCCCACTGTGCTTTGCACACTCTGCCCCTTATAGGTAATCATACTCAAGCCCTCTAGCTATTTCTCTTATTTATTTTATTTGTTTAAATACTTGGTCACAGCATTTGTAATTTGACATTTCTATTTAGCACATGCTACATGCATGCCAACAGGCCACTTATGTTCCATTTACAGCTACACACACGCAGACTTCCTTTCTGCCATCATCGCAAATAATTATCTTTTTCTTTTATTTAAAATAGAAATTTGGATTTTTTAATGATATTTCTATCCACTGGAAAGCTAAGTCATTTATGATATAAACCTTTTTATTATTTATGTCTGTATTTTAAAACGTTATTGGTTGTTTTATTTTGTCACTTGTCTGTACATTTAGCTCTTGTTTTCCCTCTTTGGGTTTTGTGATGTGCTGTGTCTCCTGAAGCAGCTGCCCCATCTGCAAGCCTGTCCATCAACTCTTCCCCTCAGTGTCCAGCTCTTCCCAGGACTCTCACCAGTCTCCTCTGTCGGGTCTTCTGTTTGTCACTTCATGTCCTCTTACTTGGGTTCTTTCTTCATGTGCAGATTCACACTGTGGGTTTTCCTTTTCTCTTTCAATTACATAAACTTTATTTTAGCACTCCACTCATGAGAAACTGTGTCATGTTGACAATGTCTTGAATATATTTTCATAACAGAGTACATTATTCAACAGAAATGAAAGTACATGTCTAGAACATTATCACTTCTTACAGTGTAATGATTTTATTTTTAAATGAGTTTCTTTTTTAATTGACATTTGAATTGTGCATATTGATAGAGTACAGTGTTTTATTTGAATACATTTTTTTATGTGTAAGGATCAAATCAGGGTAACTGGCGTACCTATCACCTCAGGCGTTTATTTCTTCATGTTGAGAACATTCAAAACCTGCTTTGAAAAATACAGTTAATTACCGTCGACAAGTTCTCCAGTTGTGCAGTAGAACACTGGAAGTTATTCTGTCCAAGTGTCCATAGCCCTTACCAATTCAGCTCACTCTCCACCAGCTTCAATCTCAGCCACCACCCACTATTTTGTTCTCTAGGACCATGAGACCAACCACTTTAATTTCCACATGTAAATGAGAAAAAAGGTGTATTTGTCTTTCCTTGAAGGGCTTGTTCCTCTTAATGTCCTCCAGTTCCATCCATGCTGTTCTAAATGGCATATGCTATCATTTTTTTATGGCCAAACATTGTTTCACTGCCAATTTGTAATGGATTTCTACATTCATTTGTCTATGAAGTACCACAGATTGTCTAGGAAACAACACATGAGAATTTGTTTTTGTTTAAGAGGTTTTTACTTTGTACCACATTTGATTGGTGTTCCTTACATATTTACCTGCTGGAATGTAAGTCAAGCAAAAAACCATGAATTTTTTCATTTGTGTACTAAAGAAAAAGCATTATAAAAATTATGTCAATTTCTTTAAATTATGTGATTATCATTATTAAGCGCAACACATGTGTTATTGCTTCATTCTTCTTCAATCAAGGTGTGCTTACATATTATTTATTAAAATCATTTGTTATCCTTTTCTCAAAGTTATTTACACATAAATTTAAGAAAATGACTATTACAAAAAATACCTTTTTCTTAGTCCATTGTGTTTGCCTATGTTATACACAGGAAATGTTTAAATTATCAAAAGCTTCACTATAAATGCAATACTAATATTGATAGGTTTTTTTCAGGTGCCTGGCACAGCGGAGAAACAGGCAGAAGGAAAAAGGGAAAGAGGCTCCATCTTGGAGGACACAGAAAGAATTTGGGGAAGATAAGGAATTTTCTAGATTGGAACAAAGGGAGGCTAAGGCTTTTAGGGCCTTTTGCCAGGGGATGTTTAGATACACTTGAGGGAGCTGACTGGGGGGTCTTCCCAGAGGCGGTGGGAAGGATGAAGGAAATTGTACCCTGGGCTGAGCTGGAGAAGAAGCGGGAGGTGTGCTTGGGAAGATGGACTTTTTCTTTAAGGGCTTCAGCCATGAAGACCACCAAAATGATTTCAGCAATTCACTCTAGAGCCAGAACCTATCAATTATCATAGGTACTTTTATCATCTTTCATTTAAGAATGATATCCTCTACTAAGATATCAAATAATATTCTTGGAAGCAAAACCTGAAAAATTTCTCAGTAGATACAGGCTATGTTCCTTCAAAGAGTGTTCTGTGACCATAATACCAAAGTATAAAGTACATGAGTTATGTACTTTATCTGAAAATGATCAGAACTCATGACCAAAAGATCTTTTGTACTGAAAAAATGCCAAAGATCATTTAGCCTGGTAAAAGAAGTTTTCAGCTCTGGGAAGTGAATGTTGAAGAACCTCAAGCACATTAGTGTTGCCATCCTTTACAATAGGATTTGAGCCATTATTTTAGAGAGGAGCATCTGAAAACACAAAGTTAAATTGTTTGGGAAATAAGAAGCTACTGAATTTTTAATATAAAGTATGAACATAGTATTTATTCCAGGAAAGTAATGGTAAGCATATTCATTTATACTTAGAAACTTAGAACTTATTTAAATAATAAATAAGGATTAAAACTTCTCCAATTCAAAAACATCAATACTTGTAAACAAAATTAAGGAAATATTTGTTGCACACATAACAACTAAATATGGGTTTTTGAGTCTCATAAAGCTACAACTTATATAAGAAAACATGTTTTCTGACCTCACTATTTTTATTTAAGTTGAACAAAGAACTTTCATTTCTCCTGATTGGCATATTGAACTGTTTCAATTAGGGAGAGAGGTGGAAAAGCATAATACTATCCTATTGACCACTGTGGAAATTTGTTTGACTCTCCTGAAAGGCAGTATGTATAAAAAGCTTAAAATATGCGTATTTGACTGAACAACTTCACCATGAATGACTTATGCAAAGAAAAATAATTGGCAGTTTTTTGTTTTTTTTTTCCTTTGGTGGAACCGGGAATTGAACTCAGACCCTTGCACTTGCCAGGGAAGTGCTTATCCTACTGAGCTATCTCCCTGGCCCCAAGAAAAATAACTGCAAAAGAACGAAGATGTATAATTTTTAAGGTATCATTTATGGAATCAAAATAGTAATAGGAGCTAAAATTTCTATTTGGAAGGGTTCTATTATATAAATTATGATGCTGAGCATAATATAAAGTTATATAGTTATTAGAAAGATAAAAATTCCTTATGATCTTATGAGTTGCTGTATAATGTTAATTTATAGCAAGCTTACAAAATATACTTAAACTTTTAAAAAATGTCTCAGAAATTGTGTAGAAATATTGAAGTAATTCTTTGGTTGTTAGTTTATGGTTAACTTTTACTCAGTATTGTGCATTTATGTTTTCTGTTTTTAACCTAAGAATCTATATTTGTATAAGAAAAGAAATCTACTTTATTTTTAAAATTATGACATATACCCCTCCAATTATTGTAATGATTATAATCAACTGTAATGTCTATTCATATTGGTTTAATTTATTCACTTCGGAGAGAGACCAAAAAAAAAAAAAAACCTAACATGTATTATACTTCCACTTATAAATAGTTATTAGTAGTTTTAAAGTTAGTTCATTCCCCCAAAATTGCTGGTAAGATACCCTGGTCTTTTTTTTTTTCTTAATAAAAGAAGACATGACTCATAAGTGTTAAAGTAATTCCAATTTGTTAATATTTAATCTGTTCAAATGCATGATACATAGATTAATATGTGATATTTATGGGTGGAGCTCAAAATTTAAAAATAAATCATGAAAGTTTCTAAAATGGAAATTAAGAGTCAGTTGGAATTGAATACTTTCAAAAAATTGTCTTATGGGATTTATTTTTAAAATTCATTTCCAGGGGCTGGGGAGATAGCTCAGTAGAATAAGTACTTGCCTGGCAAGCATAAGGGCCTGAGTTCAATCCTTGGTCTGGCCAAAAAATTAAAATAAAATTCATTTCCATTAATGTTATTAGTAATTATAAAGTTTAGGTTTTCTACAGTAACAGCAATGTCTTAATTTTCCTATATGTTATCATTGGTAGTAACAGTCATCCAGTCCAGTATTTCAAGTTTCTATTTGGTTTATGTAGCTCAGAATCTTCAGTATCATTTTAGCAATATTTCATTACACTATTTGCCATTTTAAGAAATGGAGTTTATTTAAACAAGCAATAATAAGAAAATTAAAGCAGCAGAATGAAGAGAGATAATGTAACCATTCTGAACGCTGTTCTTACAGTTCCTGCAAGGCCTCTGAATGGCTCTAATTAGTAAATACATGTGCTTCCAAGTGTGCATTTTTAATAACACACTGAGTGCCAGAGGTCAGTTGTTATTTACATAAAAATGGGAGCTGAGATGGCAGTGCAGAATCAGATGTTAATACAAAAAGCAAAATGTTAATAAGAAAGGCTCCTGGAACAAAAGGCATTAGCCTAGTCCATTGAGTTATTTTGATTACTCATTTTGTACTCTTGTAAGTAGACTCAAATCACAATTAAAGTAAAAAGCTATCAGGCACTGGAACCATCAGGGAGCAATGATAATCAAGCCTACAATATTTGCTACTGCAGAAGATTGAGAAATCAAAATTCATTGCGTTTGGAGTCTGTGAGGCAGTCACCGCTGAAAATGGCCCAATCATTGATGTACCATGTCTACTGCCATTGCTTAAAGGGTATACTTACATCCGAAATACATTGGAACCACACAATGACTATATCAACTGAATATGCTACACGTGCTGTCCTATTAAAAATAATTTTAATAAAATTAACATTTCTATAACTTTAATTTCTTAATGTAATTGATGTTATAGAAGACATATTATTAGTATACTGTTCTAGCTATATATATGTTCTTATTTTCATCTTGCAGTCATGATGATGATGTTTTCTGATAATAATTTTGCAACCACATCTTTTCCAAAATAATCATGATCTAATTTAGGCATTCTGACATTTTACAGTAACTTTATAGATATATATTTTATTAACAGAGATTTACTAATTCAGATAATAATAAGCTTCACATTGATTAAAATTCTGTTAGGAAATTTTATGTCCAAACTAATAAATTTATCAAATAATTATTCAAATGGGAATGTTCTTGTGATGTTAATATAATGAAGGTTTCCCTTCAGTCTTTGAGGACATGAAATCTTGAAGCTGGTATTTTCTTCCAACACTTCCAGTCCAACTTCTTCATGGTTCCAGGTAGTGAATTACTCTCTATGTCCTCAGTACACACCACACTCAAGACAGATCCTGAAGAACATTTTTATTTTTCATATTGGGTTTGATGCTCTCAGATTTTGCCTCTTGCAGGGAAGTCTAAACCTTAGAGAAGCTTATTGAAATCTCACTGATAAGGTTGATCCCACTGCAGAGACTCCAATTCTGTATTTTGGACACAGAACCCTGAACTATATTATATTTACATGCATACTTAGTTTTTAGATGAATTTACTCATTAAATTACATATGTCAATATTTCAAATGATTAATGCATTATTTAAAAGTACTATATTTTGAACTGCATTTAAAATATTTTATGTCATGACTTTTTTCATATTTATTATTAGTATGATGGCATTACACGTTCTTATATGTTTTTAAGGCTTGCCATAGTGGGCACAAAATGGATTTGCAATTGGCTGTGTCATTCATTGCCTGTTTGTAAAGAGTGGAGGGTCACCTGATATCCTTTGGGACCTAATTCTTCAGATGGAGAACAGGAATGACAACACCGCATACTTCATAGGGTTTTTTAATGAAGCATCGAAAAATCAGTTCTACTGCAACAGGGAGCAGAAATACCGAAATGACACCCAGAATTTGGAGGTGGATTTATATATACCTACAGGCACTGATGGGGATCATTCCTCAGATATCAGGCCCCAACTGCTGGTGGTCCAGAGCTTTTATGAGCTAAGCAAGCAGGAGGCACAGGGGCAGAATGGCTTTTCAACTGGAGACAGAGTGTATGCAGTGTGCATGACAGTGGCCAGGGAGGCATCCCAGTGAGTTGCCCTTCCTGAGACACAGAAGAACCGGAACTGGAACAGGAACTATTACCTGGGCAACAAACAAAATGAAATATACTGGCCTGGAGTGATGGGGCTGTCTACCACACTATCATGTACATAAAATGCAGTGCGGCTCATAAGAAGTGCTGAATATAGATTTTTAATTAATATTTTAAAGTATGAAGAGCAATATTTTGTTCAAAATTTGTCAGAAAGTTTATAATGCATCCACAAAACATAAATACACTGAAGACAGTGTCCCAGATTGCTGTTGGTTCCATGAAGATATGACATTTCGAGGATCCTTCAACTCCAGCACTCAGTTGCTCCATCAAAGTTTCCAAAGGTGACTATGAGGGACCAAGGCCATCAGAATTTTTTGCCCATTCTTGCAAGTCGCAAACATGCCAGATCCCTGGATCTTGCTTCATAATGTGGACCCTCATTTATATAGTAGTTTCTATCGTTTGGAACAGGACTTTCCCCCAGCGCCAGTGTGTTAAAGTCCTTGGGTCTTCTGGGAGTTGGTGGAAACTTTCCTAGGAAGCTCTTCCAGTCATTGGAGGAAGCACTTTCATTGGCTATTGGGACCCTGATGTTTTTCTATCTTGCATCCCAGTCTTGAGATGAGAAGGCTTCGTCTACCGTGCATTGACCAAAATGTGTTGCCTAAGTTTAGGCCCCAAAGCAGTGGGACCAACTGGCCATGGACTGGAATCTGGAAAAATAGGAGCCAAGACGGCCGCTTCCTCTTCTTCAGTTGATGAGATCACATATTTTGTTACAAATACCAGCAAGCTGGCCAACACAGAGCTCCACCTTGCACATCTTTGTTTTCTAATTTCTTATACAGACAAGTATAATATTTTTTAATTTTTATTTACAAATATCTATAAAATTGATATCTAATTGAAGTACATTTCAGTTAATTTTCCTCAGTATTTCTCAGGATTCTAGTTTCTGAGATACGATCATCTCAGGAATGAGTACTTACCTAGGTTCCAGCTTGTCTGAAACAAGAAATACCAAAAGCTACTAACACGCTGTCCTGCACACCAAAGCTTGCCCTCTGGAGTGGAATTGAATATCTACGAATGATGCTTTTGGAGTGGGAGAGCAAAACATCCCCCTGCAAGTGTATCATTCTAACGTATTTAGAATTGGTTATTCAGAGTAGTTACAGACCTCTTGCAGACATGAGAACAGTTCTGAAAAGTTTTCCTTGTATATGTGAAATCGTGTGTGTGTGCGTGCATGTGAGTATATACATAATTATCTACATGAACAAAGAGAGATGCAGACAAAGTTATTTTTTAGATCTGGTGTTACTTCCCCTTTCTGCCTAGGAGGCAACTTCCCACAGGAAGAGAAGACTGGATTCTGACACCCGGCCCACACTGCATACTCAGTTGGGGATTACCTAGATTTTATCCGCAGAACAACAGGGTGCCCTCCCCAGCCTACCTCCTTGCCCCTCAGAGGCCGAGGACCCTTCTCTCTGGTAGTCTGTAAGGTTCAGCACTTCAGCTGCTTTGTCTTATGCTCCTAGGCTACCTAGCCGTTTCCTACAATTTGTATTTGGTGGTGGTGTTATGCTGTCATTTTATTCAGTAAGCCAAAATTTCTGAAACTTCAGAGGGAGAAAGTAAATTTAACAGTTCACCACACTGCTACAGCCCATGTTTATAGTTATAATTGAAAGAACTATAAAATATAAACAAATAAACACACACAATAACAATACTATCTACTAATCATAGTAGTAGATATCTATATCTATCTATCTATCTATATTTGTTATACAACCTCAGAAGCATCTTAAAGCTTGGAATGAATTTAAACTAAGACTATTTTGAGAAACTATTTAAATTTATAAAGCTCCATTTCCAATTTTGCCTAATAGAGAAAATAAAAATCCCACCTGTTATGTATGTTATAAGGTTTAAATGGTAGAATGCATATGAAGTGCTTAGAAAAATGCCTACAATATATAGTAAACAGTATGTTTCTCCATTATTCTAACTTGCAAATCTTTAGCTTAAGTTTATTTTTTAAAATTAGAAGAAATACATAAATCCTTTTGTCAAAAATTTAAAGAAAATATAATGTGCAAGTTTTATACATTTGAATCCAGTACACTTATTCATTTTTTGAAACTATTTAATATATCGAGGCTCTAAATATTTGGATTTTGTGACAAAATATTTTTTCTTAAAAATAAAAAATATGTGTAATATAGAAATTCAGGACTGTCTTAAAATTGTAGCTTCCTATGTGATAATCAAAGATCAGTTCTCTGAGGCAACTATGGCTTTTTATTGGTGCCATGAGAGTTAGCTTTCAAAAATTTAAGTAAATCATTCCACAGAGTACCTCCCTATTATTACTGGAGGAGTCCCATCCTAGGATATAGGGCCTAACATTTAACTGTCTCATATATGGCGTACAAATGCATTCAGACATGAAAGGGCCCAGCTTAGATGAAGGCTGACAGTAAATACTGTCCTGTCAGTCAGGCAGAAGCAGCCAGGGGTACTGGGGCATTTTTTATATAATTAAGCTTCATGCTTAGCATAGGAGATGGATTTAATCTGCCACATAATTCACATTATATGTCAAGTGATCAAAAGTTGACATGCTGAACATGAACTGTCTCTTCTCATTCTGAAGCTCAGCATTATATAGAACAGAAACCATAACGGATCAGCCAATACCCTCTCTGTAGAAACTGGTGTCTTTCTAGGTTCCTTTTGTGTTCAGACTAAATATTTCTCATATTCTAACACAAGTGACTTCTAGCTGTGAAAATTTCCCATGGGGGTTAAATAACAAATTAACACCAGTTTGGGTAAAGGTTTCCTAATTAGCCGGTCGAGGCTGTCAGGCCACGAGAGGAAGCTAACCACCATGATGTTCTTAACTCGTTACCATCACCCGCTCTTCACCAGTCCTCCTCCCCGCTAATTCTGTCTGATTAGTTCAGAGGCCTTGAAATCATTTTAGCTTTTGTGTGGAAGCTTTTGTAACTTGCAGTCTTTCTTTCCTAAATATGTTTGTTGTCAGCAAGCCAAAAGTACGTTTTACATCTTCTGGAAGCTTTGTCTGAGGGAAATCGAGGTTTATAATAAGAAGGTTATTTGCATATAAATTATGCCTAGAGTATCAGGAAGAGTGGAGGCTGAGAAATGTTATTATTTGGAAAGAAAATAGAGGGAAATCTCTGCTATAAAACCATTTTTAAATTTTTGTGGGGTTGGATGATTTGTATTTCATCTGGTAAGGCCAGCTGCAAGTTTGGTGTGTGTGGGGGGAGGAGCATGCAGTCTGCAGTATTCCCAGTCAAGAGCTTATATGACATTTAATTGGTGATCAACATTCTGCAGGAGTGTATGAAAAGGAATCTGTGTGGCATTATCATCGAATAAAGTTCTTTGCTTGCTCTGAATAACAGAAAACATTCGAAGTATTGTAGTGCCACCATGATGTATATAGTTTCAAGAGTATTAAAAAGAACAATAATAGTACTGCCTAAGAATTTTTGCACACATTTATAATAAATATTATTTTCAGAGTATTCTGCTTGTTACTATACTGTCTGCACTGTGGTGGTATTCACAGGAACAGAACATTTTTGAATATACATTCAACTTTAATCAGTATTTGTTTACTTCTAAGGTTATGTATGAAAGGAACTCTACACATGATAATTTAAAACTGTTTTGATGAAAAAATGAAGTTAGAGGAAAAATCTACCAGGGACTGAGAGATCAAGAGTCTCAGACATAAAACCATGAAATCTCCAAGGGAAACCACTCATCATTCACTGTCCTGTGACACCCAAGGCAGATCCCTAGAAAAACCTTTACCTTAGAAGATGGATAACAAGGGGGCAGTTGTAATGTAGTACTCAGGAAGAAAGAGAGAGGGAGAGGGAGAGGGAGAAGAAGAGAAGGAGAGGAAGAAGGGGAGAGGGAGAGAGAGAGAAGGAGGGAAAGGAAGGAAGGAAAGAAAGAAGGAAGGAAGGAAAGGAAAGAAGGGAAGAAGGAAGGAAGGAAGGAAGGAAGAAAGAAAGAAAGAAAGAAAGAAAGAAAGAAAGAAA
>NDGM011104531.1:0-10228 GCA_002564305.1 Octomys mimax | reverse complement strand
AAAAAAAAGAATAAAGCACTTTCAATGAGCAAGTATAAATGCTAACTGTCCTATATTTTTGTAACTCATTCCACGGACGAGATCTTAAACTAAATATGCAAATGCGGACTGAACGCGTAGTACAAATGTTAAAACTTTAGTGTAATAGAAAATTAGTTAGCTAAAGGTGTTGCGAGGACAGTGAACGCGCCATGACATTTTATTAAGGGTAAGAACTTACTTTGCGCTGGCTTCTGCTTATGAAAACATGGGCAGGCGCCTGTGGCGGCTGGTACTTGCTGCATTCGTGTTGAATTGTTTTAGTTACTGAGAGAAGCCACAGAATATCTACAACAGGTAAAGAATAACCCAAGCATGTGACACACCTGTATTCCAGCCACTTCATGTAACTAAAAAGATGGCACTCTTGACTTTCTGGAACGACCCCTTCCATCCTGCAGAGGGACAGCCACTCCTGAACTCTGGTGTCATCATCCCGTCATCTTCATCATCATTTGACTATGAATATTTATATTCCTTAATAATATATCCGTTGTTTTTGCTTATTTTTTAATGTTTATCAACTAAATCATATCAACTGACGTGCCTCCCCTTTTTGTCAATATTATGTTCCACAAATGTATTCTTTTCTGTTTTTGCTCTTTCTGAGACAGGGGCAGGCTCATTTCTCGAACTCGCAGTAACCCTACTGCCTCGGCCTCCACAGGGCTGGGTCACAGGTAGTGTGTCCGACTTGGTTAGTGCTGTTTACAATGTGTGATCGTATTGCTTCTGTGAAAAGTGAACAATTAAGTGGCCAGGCATCCGTGATCAAGACTTGTAAACACAAGAGGGAATGTCCTGTGTCCGTCTGACCCCTCTTCTCGGTGTCCTGTGGAAGAACCCCCACCTTTCTGCAGGCTGGGGCCCTGCTCTGAGCGCCCTGGAGAAGCTTCTGGCTGTCAGAGAAGAACAGATCTGTCCAGACCAAAGGCGAGGGGAAGTGCAGACGCCCAGAAGTGCTGGAGGAAGTACTGCAGGAGAGCAGCTCGCCTGTGGGTGTGGCTCCTTGTGCAAATATAAGGAGACGGTGAGGAGACCCGAGGCCCCGAGCTAAAGAGGAACACAACCTTCTGCAGATGTGATTTACCCAGCTTGCACGCAGTGCTGGAATGGCCGGCATCTCCTGAGCGCCTGCTCGCCCAGGCTGAGCTAAGCGCGTCTGTGTGCCTCCCCACACTCACTGATGCCTCACAAGGCCGGCAACTGGGTTCTGCGTTGTCCTCATTTTACAGAAAATTTAAATGTCGGTCCATTCGGGGTTAGGGTTAGTAACTTTATTGTTCAAGGTCACACGGGTCGTGGGAGGGAGGTGGACTCTGAACTCCGCTGGTCTGCCTTCAGAGCTCTTATTCTTCGCCATTGTAGTTTGGGGCTTTGCAAGGGGAACAATATTATAATACAGGACACACTTCATAAGATTATTTATAACAGTCACCTGAAGAATCACACACAGGAAGGAGATGCAGGAAGCCTGTGCACACACTAAAGACCAAAGAATCCAGCTGAGGGCCTGGACCCCGCGACAATGTCCTGCGTGAGTCCAGCTGAAGACCTAGAGCCCACGGCAATGCCTCTGAGGCCTAGGGCCCACGACAGTGTCTCATGCAGGCCGGATTCACGGATCTGTGCTGGGAAGGCCCAGAGGTCACTGATGGAAGCTAGAAAGCCTGTGCCAGCAGGCTGAGGGGTCTGCACTGGAGCCAGAAGGCAAGGCTCAAAACAAGCACTAGAGCTCCCCTAAGGGTGTCACAGTGATCCCCAGCGACAGGGAGGTCTCGAGCTCCTCCAGTGATGACGAAAGCTGAGCTCCCATCATAAAGGGCAACGTGACAAGCTCCTTCAGGAGACTGAGCAGTGCACCACCTTCCCCTCTGGAGCCAGGAAGCGATGCCCAGAGTGAGGAGCAGAGCTCCCCAAAGTGAACCGTAGCTGTTCTCAGTGACAATGAGATCCTGAGCTCCTCCTCTGATGAAAACAGCCAAGTTTATCAGGAAAACCAGCATGACAAGGTCCCCCAGCAGAGCAGCCTGGGAGAACCAGTGGCTTCCCCAGCGGCTTCCCCCCAGTTTCTCCAGTTCTGCCTCTTAGGCTACTGGCAGCAATCCTCAGGCAGGCCTCCCGCACCCAGCACCTCGCCAGTTCAGTTCAGCTGGGTGTAACAAGCTGACCACCGGTTGGGAATCCACCACAGCCATGCTGCCACGCTGAACCCGCTTCTGGGCTTGCTCTGAGTGGAGCGGGTGTGAGTCCTCGGACTGTCCTAAGGAGAGTTGGAGAATGAGAGTGCCTCCTCAGAGAATCTCGCTCTCGCTCCCCCCTGCATTGTTCTTACTGTTTCCCAGCAGTGGATTTCTACACATTTAATTACTTGTCTGTCCCTGCCCTGGGACATCACCCGGGCAGCACCCTCGATGAGACCCTGAAGGCCCTTGCATTGTGCCCGCCAGATGCCAGGAGCAACCCTCCTGCTGTGTCCTCACAACCCACCACAGACGCTGCGGGACTCCAGACCTTGTGCACGTTGCTGGGGAGGGGCATGGTTGTGCCTGGTTAAGACTCGCTGGCCTAGAACTCAGAGCACAGAGGACGCCAAGTAGGTGCTTCAAGGATGAGTTGATCCCCACTGTCTTCCCGTGTGCCGTCTGCCCTGCTCAGTAATCCTCCATGGGGGAACCAGGCGCAGCCCATGCTTGGACGTGGGCCAGGCAGGCGGGACAGTGCGCCCGCAGCCTGAGAGCTTGTGGAGCACCTGGGGCTGAGGCGCCTCTCAGTGAGCTCCTCGGTGCCTTGCGTCCTGACCTGGAGCCTTGCTTGTGCGCGGGAATGGCTGGCGGGGGCAGTGGTGCCCACTGTGCTGGTGCTTCTGGCACCCTCTTTCTGCTCATCTCTCCTCTACCCCAGTCTTCCTGTGCCTGCTTGCGGCCACTGCCCGGCCTCAGAAGTGTCCTAGTTGTCTAACCTACATTCCCGCAGCCCCACCGGGAGCAGGGAGGACTTCTCCCCGCCCCCCTCCTGTTCTGCCCCGCCCTGCCCCTCCCCCAGGCAGGGGACCTTGCTCACACCAAGGAAGTGGCCACCCTCAGGGTCATGGTCCGGCCTCTGTGCCTCTGGACTGGGCAGCAGGAGAGTCCATCCTCTTCTCACCCGGGGCGGAAGCAGCCAGCGAACTTCCTCTCTGTCAGCTGGGCTCTGCGCAGACCCTGGGTCGTGGTGACCCCAGCAGCACAGCTGCTCTCCAGGCCAGCCCAAGGCACCTGTGTGCTGTCTTCACTTCCTCCAGCTAAGGCACTTGGGGCCAAGGATGATCCTTCTGCCCGGGACCACACACCTGAGCTCAGTGCTGTGGCCCCGGACGGCGTGGACGGAGGCAGCGGCCCACTTCAGAAGCAGTTGTTTAAGGACAGAGCCGCTGGCTTCCTGGCCCGAGAAGCCTCCTGGAAATTTCTCTTTGTCCACCCCAGGGCAGTGTGAGGGTCCCCAGAACACAGCCCGAGCCCTCAGCCTGGCAGAGCCTGTCCCAACGCCAGGGTCACCTCTTCTGCCTCTCGCTGGGCTCCAATTCATCATTCACAACCTGGTGACACCAAGAAACTGGGCCTGGGCCTGGGTGCCTCGTGCCTTGGCTTCCCTGTGCCCCTGGCGGCCCCCACCCTGTCCCAGCCAGCGCCTCCTGCCCCCTGCCTGGTCTTCTTTCCATCCCGGGGCTGCTGGGTAGCAGCTTGGTTCTTTTCACCCACCCAGCTCCTGAGGGCTACCCTTCCCACTCACTGCTGAACCCTGAGACACAGGCCTCTTCCTGGCACAGAACCTCGCCCTGACTCCGTGTCTGCTGAGTGGACAGTGGGTGAGTTCGCATTAATGCTGAAGGCCATGAGCCCAAGAAACAGAGCTGCGACTGCAACCACCCAAGTTCACAGTTTCCGCCTTCGCTCTGCCTAGGAGCAGAGCTGCCTTTCACTGAGTGGTTGCTGTAAGCCATGCACCTGGGATTTTTATTTTCAACTTTATATAAAAGTTGAAAATGCAAGGTGACATTGGTGGCCCCATTTTACAGGTGAGGGGAGAGCTATAAGGAGAAGATTCTCCATGGGAGCCCCGGCCAGGCTGAACCCAGGGTCCAGCATTCCCCCATCATTCCAGGCTTCTCAGCTCTTGGATGGAGAAGAGCGGTGGCCAGTCCTAGGCAGGCAGGATGCCGCCATGTCCCCCTCAGGACTGGAGGCTGCTCCGCACACCTGCGGGGAGCGCTGCTCTCAGCACTTCCTGTTTGGAAGTCGCCCTGGGCCACATCGCAGCCACTGTCAGCAAACAGATGACTAGTGGTTGTCGGACAAGAGCCCACCGAAGCCCCGACTTGGAACACCTCGGAGAGCTCATCCTGGCTTTCAGCACCTGGAGACTGGGCTGAGGTCCTCCCAGGGACGCCTCACAGCACAACTCCCCCATCCAGGCCTGCTTTCCACTCCCCCCCCAATGGGGGCGCTCTGTCTGTGCGTGTGTGGGCACACGCTATGCTACTGTTCATCTTCTAAGTCTCCGGGAACCCATGCTGCCCAGGACCTCTCTGCTGGCTCCCTGTGTGTAGGGCACCTTGGGTCTAGGAGGGCCGGCGTGTGCCAGCAAAGGCTTGGGCACGCTCATTGGCAGTGGTGGCTCTGTGGAGGCGGCCGTGCATCAACTCAGGGTCGCTTCTCATTGCGGTTCTGAGTCACAGTGCTACCTGGTTTGATAAAGAACGCTGCTAAGCCGCGGTCAGCTCACACCATGGTCTTCCAGGATGGCTTGGGAATGAGACTGGTGGAGATGGCACAACTGACCTGACCCACCCAGGTCACATAGGCAAGAAGAGACCTTGAGTGGCGCAGGCTGCAGCCAGCTGTAACACAGGCTTCGGGTTTCCGTTACTCACTGCTTAAGTCTGGTTGCGGCAATTAAAGCCCCATCCTGGACTTCCTGTAACACCCTCGCGGGTCCCTGAGGGACCACAGTGCACAGCGCAGTGTGAAGAGGAAGGCACGGAGCCAAGCGCACCTGCGGGAGGAAGGCAGAAGGGAGCCACACAAGGGTGGCGGGAAGGAAGATACAATCTCACCATGGACCGGGGCACAGAGCCGCTTGCAAAATTCTACAACATTTGTGGAGCGGCCCCTTTGTGCAAATCAGTGCCGGGACAGGATAACATATAATTCAGCTGTGGTCCCTGTCCAGTGAGCACTGGGACTCGGCCTGAGCTATTACTTCACCACCTTCTTTGCTTAGCTACATTGAGACGCGCTCTGTTAACCTCACATCCCTTCCGGATTGGAGGGTGGCGCAGTCCCTCCCTCCTCGGCCTTCTCTGCTCGGCCCTTCACCTCCCTGCGCCCCACTTAGTGTGACCATACCAGGCTGCCGACTGCTATTGCTTAGTGGGTGCTTTCCCTGTACTGGCACCGTGCTTATAGCAGTTTATCTACACAGTTGAGTTTCGGCCTTAGAACAGCTGCGCAGGGTGGGTGTTTGACCCATCTGTCCGGGCGAGATGCTGAGGCCCTGAGGCCAAAGCATTGTGTCTGAGGTCTCGCTCGAGTGAGGCTGCCGTGCAGCCTGTCCTCCATGCCTTCCGGACCCTCTGCTCCTGCCCTGTCAGCTGGCTATGGCCCTGTAGGCCCTCACCCCTCAGCTTCCTGGTTCTGCCTCTGCACAGTGGCTATCTTTTCTGTGCCCCCCTTTCCTGTTCCTGGGCAAATCTGCAAGCACACTGGCTCCTCCTGTCCTTGGGACTGAGAACAGATCTTCCACCACTTGTGAAAATATCCCCTGACGGGCCTTTGGCTGCATGCCCTGTGCTGAGGATGGGCACCGGGCTCCCTAGGAGGCTGTGAAACAGGAGTTCCAGGGATGCCACCACCACGGGGTGTGGGAGCGGCTCCTGCTTGTGGAGTAGGAGAGGGTGCTGGAAACAAACCAGAGACTTCCGGCCCCAGCAGCAGGCAGTGTGGAGTGGTGGCTAGGAATGGGGCTGCAGCCCGACCTTGGTGTGTTCCTGGCCCTCTTGGGTCTGTGTCACCCTCTGCAATGGGGACAAGAGCAGTGTCCTGTCCTAGGGTTGCTGGAAGAACAGAAGAGACATTGCACGTGAAGCAGTGGCCACCTGGCTGGTGCATAGCGAGTGTGTTGGGAATGGCCCTGCCCTCTTCGGAGCCCTGCGCTCTCCTCTCCTGACCCTCCTCCACTTTGTCTCTCTCATTCCTTTTTTTCTTCTTCAAGTTTGCGCACTGCTGGCCAACCCTGTCACCAGGGCAGCTGGTAACAGAAAGGACAAAGGCAGTCCTGACCCTGGAGCCCAAGCACCAGCCAGAAGCACGGGCTTGGTGGAGGGGCCACGGCAGACATGGCTCAAGCTCCCGCTGTGTCCCAGGACCCCAGCACCTCTCAAGGCTGTGCCAGGTGCAGCCCAGGGAGGAGGCCGAGCTGTGGCCTTCACTCAGCCCCAGAGCCCCGGTATGCTGTGCCCCAGGTGTTGGTGGCCTTCGGGGGCCCTGGCCTGACTCTTGGGTGCCTAATGACAAGTGGGTCGTCCACCCCAGCCCCGCGCTGCACTCAGCAAGCTCAGCCGCCCTGCTGTGGAGGACAGGTGTTGGCAGCTGCTGTCTTGAGTTTCTTCCCCGCAGCTTACAGGAGCCTGGAGCCCTGGTGTCAAGGGCACTTTCTGGTTTTCTCCTCTCCCGAGTCTCTGCAGAACTTGCTGTGACTGGGGTGGAGCATCGCTTGGCTCTGTTTGCATTTTTCCTTCCATATTGACCACTAAGACTCAGTAGAAGACCTGCAGATGGCAGCCCTGGCACCCGACGTACCCGCAGCCCACACCGCTGGGAGCTGGTCCCTGGTGTGAGCGAGGCGTAGCCTCTAGGGCTGGGCCACACCTGGCCGCACCTAGGAAACTGAGATCCAGAATTCCGAAGCGACCTGTTCAGCCTGACTTCCTTCGTGCCTGCTGAGCCCCAGGCCAGAGTCGCCTGACATCCTTTTCTTCATTCTCGAGATTCTTCTTGGCTAACACTGAGCTCAGCTGAGTGTGGGAAGGGCACTTGTCTGCAAAACACGCACAGCGGGGGCTGCAGGCTGTACACCGGGCTGGGGCTTGGCCAGAGCCCGTCCTCCTGCTGACTCGCTCTGGTCCTCTTAGGGGCTCTGGATTTGCACGTTATCATGAGCTGCACCGTGCAATTGTGCAGTGGAGTGTGGCCCATACGTGGACTATGCTTTGTTCTATATGCACATGTGTGTCTGTGTACGTACACACTGTGTGTTATATCCGTGTCTGCCCTGGGTACACAGGTGAGGCAGTGCCCTGGATGTTTCATTCTAGAGCAGGTAGATGCCCTGTATTTAATTACAGATCCTGCCTGATATGATTTTATATAGGTCACACTCCTCTCCCCAGCACGCCTGGGCTGTGCACCACAAGGACAGGCCTGCATTGTCTGAAGTTTGGAGAGGGCCATGCTGGTCGCACGCTTCTGATTGCCTCCTCTAGCGAGGCCCATCTCCCACCCCACCCCTCCCAACAGGGACCTCGCTGGTGGATGAATCCGCTGTGGGCTGAGATCAAGGTCCAGCTCCTTCCCAAAAGCCTGCACACAGCCAAGCTCCGGCACCCATCTCCGTGTTGTCTATGGGGCCTTGGGGGGACATCTTAGCAGCCATCAGAAGAGCCAGCCAGGGGGACACCACACTGTCCTCTGCCATGGTGCCATGGGGGGCTATAGAGCTGGCCCAGGTGGAGACCTGGCTGGCGTTCCAAGGAGCCTGGAGGGAGACTCCAGGCGGCCCCGAAGGCTCCCCGACACCCATGGAAAGAGGACCTTGTCTTTGCAGGACATGGAACTTGGGAGAAAAGCCTGAGATCCAGGCCTAGCTCTGAGCTGGGTTTCCAGGAGAGACTGGGCCTGCAGGAGGCATGGCTGGGGTCGGTGCAGGGGTGCAGGTGGACATGGGGAGGTGGCTCTCAGCACAGCTGGACTAGTTCCTCCTGGATTTCCGGCCTGGTCTGCTACGTGGATTGTGCTCCACCTCAGGGCTCTCCTGCTGGAACACTCCTCCTTTTTTCTTCATCCTGAGGTGGACAGAAAGGGTCCACTTTCAGGGTCAGTCCATTGTTATCCCTGGTACCTGCTCTCAGAATGCTGTGAGGGACTGGATTCCTGCCTTGGCCACCAGCCAGTTTTCAGCAGACATCTGTGGGATGCAGGGACCAACGAGCGTCCTTTTGCGTCTCTGCCGAGGGCAGGGATCTTGTGCTACCGTCGCTGCCACCCAGCTCAGCAGGAAGCTTCACACAGAGTAGGTGCTCAGTGAACTTCTGCTGCCGTGCAGCCACTCAAAGTGGGGTGGGGATGCAGGCCCTTTACAGAGTGGGGCACAGAGGCGAGCTGTGGTCACATGCAGGGTCGGCGTGGCCAGGGGAGCAGCTCAGCAGACGCAGGAACTCAGGTGGCCTCTAAGCTTGTGCCCCACGCTGCCCGGGGGTGGGGGGCAGTGCACCTGCAGCCCTGCTGGTCCTTCCGGCTGGGCCCAGTGTCCCTGGCAGCTGGCGGACGGGTGTTGCACAGCTTGTCCCTGCTGTGTCCTTTCACTTCAGCTTCATGTCACAGTGATGTCCTTGATATGTCACAGCAGCCTGAGCCTCCAGGCTGAGAAACTGAGAAGTCAAAGGAAATGGAGTGTGTGTGTGTGTGTGTGTGTGTGTGTGTTCTTGTGTGCACATGTGCAGGCACATGCACATGTGCACGGTTAGACCTCCACACCCCTGTGAGCAGGTTCCTGTTGATACCAGGCACTCTGTCCCTTGGCCTGTCTGTCCCTGAGTCATGGAGGATGTATATCAGGTGCCAAGGACTCCAAGATGGCAGTACAGAAAGAGTCTTTGCCAGCCTCTGGGTGATGTTAACTATACCAGCGGATGTAGTGCTGATGTGGTACAGGGGTTCCAGTGGCTGCAAAGAGTGGGATCAGGGCACATGTCCCCTGGGAAGCCCACTTGCTCACCTGCTCACCAGTGTCTTGGGGCCCGGTGTGCTGACCAGCATGCTAGGCAANGGAAGCCCACTTGCCCACCTGCTCACCAGTGTCTTGGGGCCCGGTGTGCTGACCAGCATGCTAGGCAACAGGCATCCCCTCCCTGGGGCTTCTTAGACTACCAGGCAACCATAGTGATTTCCTGAGGGGCCTCTGGCACCCACCTTCCCATCTTGACTCATGAAATTAGATCAATTCAGCACTGAGACAAACACAGCCTATTTTGCAGGTCAAGGTCTAAAACCTAGGAGTCTCATTGTCTGTCTCGTGGGTTTGGTCTTTGCTCTAAGAAACACTTTGAGGGCTCCTCTCCCTGCTCCCCTCCCTCACTTCTTCCTCCCCCTTCTTCCAGGAAACCTGGCCCAAGCGTCCCGGAGCCCAAGAAGGGCTCTGCTGGGGGCAGGTGCATGGGCTCTGCCCAGCAGCGCCAGGGCCTCGGCTGCATGCTCCTCGTCTCCCCAGTCTCCATGCTCTGAGCTGGCCCAGGGCTGTTACCAGAAGCAAGGACACCAGTGCGGCCACAGCAAGATCTGAAAACGACTCATGGTCCTGCGGCCACCGCCGCTGCTGCCCGTGGTGACCAGGAGCCCCGCCTTTCTCTTCCTTTTGTCTTCCGTGCCTTCATTTTACAAAGATCCAGCAGGCCAGCTCAGAGCCTGCACTCTGTGTTCTTTGGAGGAGAAGCATCAGTTTACATTTTTCTCATGTTGGAGCAAATCAACATTATAATCAGACTTTAGCTTTTTAATTTCCTCCCTCAGAGCCGCAGGGGGGTGTTAACCTGTGACAGCTGGGACGGCATCCTCGAAGACCGCAGTGCCTTTGGAGCACCTGATGCCGAAAATGGTGCCAGAGGCGCTGGGATTCCCCTAAACAGATTCGTGATAAGAATGAGATTTTTTTAATTAAACAAAATCTTTACAGAAGCTGTGTTGGTTGGTGGTAAACCCTCCCCCCGAGTCTCCCATCGGTGGCAGCTGATTATTTTAACGCGTGTGCACCTGGCGCTGTGTACTTGGGCTCGGGCTCAGGGTGGCCTGTGGTCTCACCCTGGGAGTAAGAAACTCAAGGTCAACACCGCACCCTCAAGGGTCACATGGCTTACAAAGGACAGGACCAGTTCACA
>NDGM011104494.1:0-12118 GCA_002564305.1 Octomys mimax | reverse complement strand
GGACAGGATATCATGTCTGCATCTTGTATTATGAATAACCACTAAGAAAACAACAATATGCAACGTATTAATTATTGAAACCGTCCAACTAATCGGTTTTGAAACTGTCTCATTGCTCTGTTTCACAATAAAATTAATTTAAAAAGAAAAAAAAATCCTATACACAAAAAACATCTTCCGCTGTCATTTTTCTACCACATAACTTCACTTATTTAAGTCTCCAAGAAATCTGCTTTAAAATGTACATATGCCAGGAAGTTTTAGACCTTATCAATTTAAACCTTCAATTAGGATCAGACTGGAAAATAGAAATGTAAGAAACAGAAAATGAAAGGGGCTCAGGAAAATTTTGTTTGTATATAATTTTGCTCTAAGTTGTAGTCTAAACCTCAGTTGGATCATGCTTCTGCAAATTCAAATAAATATAAAATATATTCTTTTATATTTATTCTTTTAATACTAAATTATGAGACACCCAGGTCAAAACTTTGTCATCATCTCTAAAATTCTTATAATCAGACCCCTCTCTGCAGTGTAATCACTATAAAATAGTCTACAATGAAACTTTCCTTAAAAAAAAAAATAGCTACTAGCTATTGAAGGTGGTGTTTCATCACTTTCCCCTCATGAGGATAAAATACCTGACGCCCGCAGCTTGACGGAAAAAAGGTTTCTTTTGGTTTATGATGTCAGCACATGTGGTCCCTGGTTGGCTGACTCCAAACAAGAGCATCAGGGTGGGAGGCCGTCGTCGCGGAGAGAAGCTGCTCGATCCACAGGAGCCAGGCGGCAGCAAGCAGGGGACCCACCCGCAGGGGTCACACCCCAGCGACCCTTCCAGGCTGAGCACAGTGTACCTCGTAACAGCATATTTACTATGAGCTCATCAGTAGCCCAATCCACTGATATGCTGCCCTCAAATCTTTTCACCTTCAGAAGCTTAACCTCTAGCCCCTGAGTCTTCTTGATGAGACAGTTTAGACCTAAGCCATAAGATTCTTCCCCTGGCCTCTAAAAAGCTCATGTCCATCTCATGATGCAAAATGCACATAGAGCCAGGTGTGGCGGTGCGTGACTATAATCCCAGCACTTTGAGATGCGAAAGCAAATAGACTGCAATTTCAATTCCAAATTAAGAGACTGGGCATACACCTAAGTGCGAAAATCCTGGATTCAATCCCCAGGACCAGAACCACCAATAGAAGAAAAGCATTTAGTTAATCCCTAAAAATCACCAAAGACTTAATAGGTTCAGCGCTGTGGAAAAGTCCAAGTCTAAAGTATCCTCTGAAAGACTTGAGACAAACGCTAGCTGTGAGTCCTTGTGAAGAACCGGAAAGAAGGAAGCCGAGTAGACATTCCCACCCCACCAGCTCTTGACTTCATTTTAATGGTGCCGATCTTTTCACCAAACACATTTTTTTATCCACAATTTTATGTGCACTTCCTTTCTGGCCAAACTACACATTTTTACATCTTTTGGCTCTGCTTTATGATCCTGATTTGTACTATAAATCCAGATGAAAACACTCAGAAGAATTCATGCCATAACCTGAACTTTGGGCTCCCTTCACGTTACAGATACATTAAACAACCACCTTTAAATTCAGCCTCCCAGAAAGTCTTAGGATGTGGATAAAATGAAGAAAACTCTGTTGCCAAAGTTCATCACCAGTGTTCTCCAGTGTTTGCCCAGGACAGCCTCCTTCCCATCTGAATACTTGTAAGCCTGACCTTTACTGTCCACATTCCTATCAAATTCCAACTTTCTGAGCTCTGACCAGAGCTGCCCAACATGCTCTGTTTACAGCCTTCCAGGGCTTCTCAGCCCACAGCTCCAAGCTCCTCCCTCATACCAGTTTCAGAAGCTTCTGAACCCCATTGGTGGTCAGGTATAGGCCCCATGAGAACCTCATTTCCCAGGCACCATTTTCCTTATTGGCCACTTTAACATTGATGGGACAAAATCTACAGGATGCTCAATCTAAAAGCAGGAAGGATTTGTCTTGGGTCACAGCTTTGCAGAGTTCCATGCATGATGGATAGGTCCAGGGCGGGAGCAGCATAGCTAACAGGCACTGCAGCAGAAAGCTGTGCAACCCATGGCAGCTAAGAAAAGGAGAGGGAAGGAGGAGCAGGAAGCCAGACACACCCTGGGAGCCCCCTCTCGCAAAGAGGCCACGCTCCTAACAGTGCCTTCTGCTGAGGACTCGGCAGGGGAGGAGGCCGCCGGGGAGGACAGTAGCTCCGTTATCCAATCATCTTCCAAAAGCCCAGCTATGAACAAATGGGACTCAGAGGGGACATTTTAGATCCTAATTACAGCAGTGGGTGATAAATATGTAGAGTTTATTATGCTTTTTATATCTGAAGATATACCTGTTATGCTTGAAATTATCTACTTGAAAATTAAAGAAAAATAAGCCAAATAAATTCACTGGCTTAATCAGGCCAACTGTTCATTTCCCTTGAATATAGAACCACGTGAGAGGTCAGTAAAAACTATGGTGTTGAAAAGGAAGGTTTCCTAAGGTCTTATAAAGAAATATTAAAAATTGTCTTAATGACAAGTTGTATGGGTACACGTGTAGTAAGAAACACATACATCTATCATCTCTAGCATTTCCAGGATTGCAATTTATTTATTTTATGGATAGAGAAGGTATTTTAATTACTTCATAGCTCTACACCCAATACCTGTACTTGCTGAAACCAGGCATTGCCAGCTCCTTACTCTGCAGCATCCAGGTTGCAGAATAAAGATGCTGCGCTGCCTCTGTAAACTCATGGCCTCACTGGCCAACATTTTCCTAGCCAGGGTGAAAAGAACTGAATTCTCAAACTATAGAAAATCTACTTTTCAACGATCTTTGTTTAAAAATTTGGATCTGAGCACATAACTATGATAAAAAGATGGAAATGTATTTTCCATCCATCCTGCACATTAAATTAAAGCAGTGCAGTACTACAAAGGAGAGGCCAAAATAGAAGGAGGAAAGCTGACCCTACGGGGCAACACAACACTGGCCGGCACCGAAATATTCTGAAACAGTGGTGTACTTTGTGCCTTTTATTTCCACCTTCCCAGATGCACTGACTCCCTTCCCAGAAAATGCTCAAAAATGCAGCGTCAACCCAAACATCCTGGAGCTACAGATCTGGACACCCATTTCTTCACTAAATGGCAGAAAAGCAACGTACAAGGCTCACTTCACACCAAACAATACAGAATGTCTGCTGAAAGCTACTTGCATTACCAAGGCGTTACAGAGTTCATCGGGCAGCGTGAAACCCCCATCGAGCAGGTCTCCATCTCTGCAGCCTGCAGAGAGCTCCCGGTGGCAAATGGCAAAGCGGACCTGGATCCGGAACCACCATGCCTTGAATCTGCAAGGCCTTTCGGATGAGCTCACCCTGGGAGTAACTCGTGCCTGTGATCGGAGAATGGTCCTTGTGGTGCCCCAACATTTACAGTAGCAGTTTCTAAAAACTGACACAGGAAGGGTCTTCCCAACAGGCTAGCAAGCATTCTCCTGTTTCCAGGCATGTTCGCACTGCACTGCCAAGCCTGCCTGGCACCCGAAGGTCTAGTGTGCCTGCCCCCACCTCCGAAGTAGCTGGCTCTACAGGCAAGTGTGGGCACAGTCATTTTTAATCATGCTCATTCATTTATTCACTTAAAACTTTCTACTATGAGAGTAGTTTCAGTGAAGATATGAGCATCACACACACACACACACACACACACACAAATAAGTGCTAGAGCTGAAGGGTAGGGGAAGCAGGAAACCTCACTGGAAAGACCTAGAACACAATGGGCAGGACAGTGCCCGGAGACAGGCAGGAGCCACGGGCATTGTGACAGGCGAGGGCACCACAGCCAGAGCCGCTCACAACCGTAGCTGGAGAACACAAGATAAATTCTAATATATTCATGCTTTTTCAACTACTCAGTCATCTACTTCCACAAATTTCTATGGTAATTTCCCAGATTTATCTTGGGAAATACCTACAAAAGAAAACAGATTTTCATTTTTCTTTTGAAGTTACTTTCCAAAGAGAACTAGGAGTAACAGCACAGGCTGTGGAAATATTGCATCTCAGTTTGAGCCCCTATTCTGCTCTTCATTGGCTGTGTGTCCCAAAACACACTGCTGAGCGTCTCTGCGCAGCTATTAATCCATAAAGTGAAGACGCTAAGCTCAGCACTTTGGATTCTTCTGAAGGACTGAAGGAGCAACCCACAGAAAGGCCTTCTCATAGTTCGGTTAGTAGCATCTCCTGTTATTAATAGCAGTAATATTTCTTTACATTAAAACGCTGAGCATGTTTCTCTTCATGGTATCATACCTAGGACTGAATACACCAGTGTTTTTCTTTCCATTTTCCACAATATTCCATCATATAACTCCAACATATACTTCCCCTGTACTTGGCTGTTTTCTTCGGGCACTTGCAAACAATCAATTAACCAAGTAAAATTATAAATTCTTCATGCTGAAAGCACGCAGCAGAGAGGACAGAATCACCCCCTGCAGTGGTCGCTGGCGCAACACGATGCACTTTGGAGGTCTCCTTACTGCCACAGTTTCCTTTCTGAGAAGGCACCAGGAGGAGAAAGTTTTAGAGTGATTTTACCAAGAGACGAGGAGCCAGACCATGTGTTCTCCAGCCCGCCCTTGGGCACGGCTTGTGAAGGCTTCCCGGGGCCTAGCAGGCGAGCTGTGGCCCAAGCCTCACGCCACCTGGCAGAGAGAAGCTTTCATCTGGCAGCAGTACATTGTGAGCTTACAAAAATAATAAATTCCTGTCTTGAGCACACAGAACTTCACACAAAGAGAGGTGCAAGCTCCTCTTCTCGCCGCCCATTCCTGCGCTGGGTTAAGAAGGCATGAGACCTTCTGTACCGCTGGCGTAAGGATCCCGACTCAAGCCTTCCGTCACTGCCCCCATTAAAATGTAAAACCAGATTCATCCCATCACAGAGTGGCACCAGAGGATTGCAATTTCATCCAGCATGATTTTTATTAGCCTTGCAATTTCTTAATGGGCTCCCCTGAGGGCTGGCTGGTAGAATCCTGCGCTTCCAGTCCGGATTTGCTACAGGCTGTGTAATAAACATGGCATCTGTCCCATGACAATTGTCGCTGGGGTGCAGAAGGCAGAGCTAAAGGTTAACAAAAGCCCTGCTCAGGTGGCAGGGAGGTGAGTGGGGAGAGTGTTGGAAATTGGATTGTGGCAGCCTGGACTGCTTGCCGGGTCCGCAGTTCTTCCAACTTGGCCAGAGCTCCCCACAGCCAAGCAGGAGCTCGCCGCCGCCTGCAACGAGCATCCTGTACCAACTCATCAGTGTCACTGTTCCTGTCACCTCATTATGCACCAGAGGTGCATGTGGACAGCTACAGAACACTCGAACTTCTCCTTTTCTTATTATTTCCATGGAGCACCATGAAGCTGGGAGTTAATTAAGTCCTGTGGGACAGACAATCAGTGTCTTTTTTGCTAGGTTAAATTACATTATATACAGATGCAAAAAAAGAGGAGCAAAAAATCCCTCAGCTCTCTCCTGGTTAACAGAGTAAGTTAGAAAAATGATGATTCCAAACTGGAAGCTGAAGTTGATAGCTCCTTAGCATACAAGGTGTCTAATGAAGTCATATGACAAATCCACCGGGGATCACCTTCATGGAGAATCTCTAAGCTCTTTCAAAAACACTTTTAAAGAACTTCTTGCCTCAACTCTGAAGGAAAGCTGATGAGGGGCAACAGTCAATCCCATACTGGAGGTGGAAAGATTCGCTCAGCCAGGGGAGAGCGGCACACGTCCTTCACAGTTATAAAATCTGAGGCTGACAAGGAATGACTTCCACATGGAGCGCTGAATTAGACAAAGGGAGTGAGGAAAGCACTGCGCGGGCAAAGGACCCTGGCCAAGGCGCTCCACAGCACTTCACAGAAAGCCGATGGACGCTCCACAGAAGAAAACTACGTCAGATTCTTCCTACCTGGACTGGGGAAAGGTTGAGTTTAAAAGAGTAAAACTGCCTCCCTTTTCGCACTGTCTAAGCAATCAATGTGCTGCTGGCATCTTAGCTTGTAGCGCAGAATGGACTCTGCAACATTTTCCAAGCTAACTTAACCACTGAATGCTTTTATTTATTTATTTTTTTAAATTTTAGGGAAGGGTCTACAGGGAGTTCAGGGTCTCACTACTAGATCGGACTCATAGTGATCTGCCTGCTTACAGCCTCCCAAGAGCTGGGATTCCAGGTGCATGCCACCATGCTTTAGTCTCAATTGCTGTCTCAGCATACCCCGGGGTTGGGGCCAGCAAGGATCAAGCCCACCCCTACTCCCCCTCCCCACCCTACCCCGGTCCCTGTGTCTGCTTACAGGCACTTTAATCCACTGAGCTATTTGGCCGGCCCTTGAATACTTATTTTCTAACAGGACAGCTTATGTCATTTTTTGCCACCAGTATTTGCATTAGAAATGCTGATTCAATTCAACTCCTCCTTAACAGGAGCTGAGTGGGGCTTTCCCCACAGACTGGCCTGCAATCATACAGGCAGGTAATACCAAAGCCAGGCAGGCAGGATCGGTCCACTGCCACCACGTCCTCTCAGGAATGCAGCCAGAACCTAAGACACCTGACTAAAATCCTTCATGCTCTCTGGTACTAAAGAAGCCACTCAGTGCTCCTTTGCTTGGCCGCCAGGATATTGATCCTTCAGCCTTTGTCACCTGCAGCCCTCCGACATGAGATTCCTAACATCCTTCCTCTCTCACAGCCTTAGCCTTTAGGGACTCGCATCTGAGCTCCTAGAACAGCACCTACGGGTTAGGATTACACTGCTGCTAGGCCAAGGTCAGTGAGGCCAGCCTTCTGGCTCTGACTAGGATCTAAGGACTTGTGACTAGAAAACAGGGTGGGTGCAGCACTTAGGAAGCTCTGAAATTGCTCCCTTCCTCCTGGATCCACCTACCTTCTTTAGTCTGCCATGCATGACCCCTCAGGCTGTTTTCTGAGCTTTGTTTCCAGTTCCTCAAATCCTGATTACATTCTTTCAAACCTCACACTACAGCCAAATACATTTCTTATCATCTAAAGCACTGTCTCACTTTGGGGATCTGTAACAGGAGGCCCCAGTGCAGCACTGATGCCTATCTCCCCTTATCCAAATGCCATGCATCCTTTTTGGGTGGAGGCTCAAATGCCAGTGGGGAGGTGCCAGGTGGCTTTTCCAACACCTTCCATTTCCTTCACTGATTTTCCACATTGAACCACAAGTACCTTTGCTATCATGTTGTGACATTTTACTTGTAGTGTAGCTATTGGGTTTTTAACCCTCCCCCACTAAAGAACACATTCCCCAAGCTAGGGGCTAGGTCTTACTCCTCTGTAGTGTTCCTACAACCTTTTCAAAGTCCAGAGGGGTGGACCAGTTCTCCCACTCCAGATTTTAAAGCAAGCCCAGGGTCTTCAGGTATCTCTCTCTTCAAGGATTCCTCTGAGGGCTGGAGTTGTAGCTCAGTAGTAGAATACGTGAGGCCCTGGGTTTGATCGTCAGCAATGAAAGTAATCTGGGAATTCTACAGAATAGCTAATGCAATGACTAAAACCTTTATAAATCATATCTGAGTGTTAAAAAGCTAGCCTTTCATGTTCCTGCCACAGGAGTACCACAACCCCTCTGCTGGTCATATTGTTCCATTATTACTGTGTCTTCATAAAGTCACAGTAATAAGTGACTTATAACAAATAAGTTATCCTCCAAATTTATACAACTGGTACCAGTTGGAAACGAAAGAAAATGCATTTGCTCCTGCTGTATATGCTTCCTCCCTGGAAAGGAAAGAAGTGGCAATATTTTCAGGTGGCCGGTTCTCCAGCTGTGAGCCCCAACTGCCAAGGCCCTTGACTGAGACACAAATGTATGGATAGTGCTGTCACTGGGCCCTGCCTACTGCGCTTTGCGTAACTGCCTATTCATGGTGAACAGGTAGACGGGGGCGACAGTGGTGTGTTTGGGAAGATACAGGAATCAAACACTAGAACAGCCTGTTTCTGTCCCTTGATGGGTCTTTTCTATCATTAGACGAGAATTGTTTGGCATAGAACTGAATGAGGGGCCACTTCAATGCGAAGCTGCCACGCCACTAAAGAAAGACTCCTGTCACTGTGAATCAAAGACACACAACACAAGGAAGCACATAACTGATTTTGAGGTCCTGGGTGTTTTATGGGGTCATTCTGGTCTCTCAGTTGCTTTTTTGTTAAAAGCAAAATTCCTGCTGAATTCGAAACTTTGCCAACCTTCTCTTTTTCACTTAGCTGACTCTCTTAAATGCCTTGTTTTCATCCCTCTCAAATCCCATCTAAGAGCAATGCCTTCAATTATTGGAAGGGAACAGTGAAGATGATCGGAAGAATCCTCCATGGGGAGCTAGAGAGAGGAAAGCAAAGCCACTTTGCATGTGGCCATGCACTGCTCCACCTCCACCCTCCAGCTTCTCATTTTATCCCAAGACCTTCCTTCTGCGCCTCACTGGCCCCAGGTTCTTATCCGAATGTGTGGGTCAGGGTTAAGTCCATTCCAAGTCCCACAACAGATACTCATCAAACAAAAACAATCAGCAAAACCAACACCCTGAGCAGAGAACAAGGTAATCAATCACTCAGTCTAGACCAGTGAGTCATGCGCCATTTATTGGTGTCTGGGGAAGAGGCTTCCTCCTTCTAAAACTGTGCCCATGAAAGACTCATTTGTCCACATGTGACGTGAACAGGACAGCAGGCTGCCCTGAGAGCTGTGGTCAGCCAGCCGGTGGCCACGGAGAAGCCTAGGTGGATGTGGTGCTATCGAAGCCAGGGCAGGGAGACAGAAGGCGCTCCGAGCTGCTCCATCCCACCAGTCCCGCACCACCTGAATTCTGTCCTGGTTGCTTCACCTCTTTGTCATCCAAGTCCTTTTGAGTTCCTTTGTTCCCCTGTGATCAAATTCTTATAACAAGATTTTGAAAAGTAAAACTGAATGAGTCGTGGGAGAGAGCACAAGTGTACAGCAAACACAATCACACAGGTTATGTGGTCTACGGGTACAGAGTGTAGATGGAGGTCTTTGCTTACGTCATATGGATCTGCCTGATGCGTGGTATTCCCGTGTCTCTCAGGAGGAACCAGACAGGCTCAGCAAGGCACAAGTGCAGGAGAAATTGTATCCCACAACCCTCCCGTCCCCACTCACACCAGCACTGCCAAACAAGGTAGCTAATCTCTCGGCACTGGAAAATCCCAGAGATCCTCAAGGTGTAGGAACTGTGAGTGGAAACACACTGGTGAAGGAGGAGGAGAGGGAAAATCCAAATGAATGACAGAGGCTGAACATTTGACCATTTTTTTTTTCCCATCAAACGTCACCAGTTGATAACTTCTGCCTCCTGGCTCCATTTCATAACCTTGCTTGTCATATTTCCCACCACAAATGCAAGTCAGGTTATGATTCTCTGTAAACAGCACATAAAAATTAAAGATGCCACATGGAACACAGTGAGTCAGCCCTAGGAGGACAGAGTCACTTGGTAAAGATGGGGCATTCGATAAAGACAGGCTAGACCGTACGTAGTAACAAATACCCCCAACCCTCAGTGGAACAACACTAGTATAGTCTTTGTTTATAAGCTTATTTCTTCTCACGATGTGCACAGCAATTGTTAGCAACTCTCGGGGGCAGAACACCCCCCGCCCCATGTGTTGGTGTGCACTGGGCTACCCTCTGAGCTGTGTGGCCAACACATCAAAGAATAAAAGATGGTAGGGATGTCAAGACGCGGAGCACATGCTCCCGCTCAGGTTCTGAGCAGTCACACGGTCCCATCGGGCTTCAGAGTGCTGGACAGCGCCATGCCTCTTGTCCTCAGAGAAAAGCAGAAGGGGACGCTGGAGTCAGCGGCAACAGCTGGAAAGCCACGGCAGCTCCACATTCTCTCAGGTGAGTGAGAGGTACTTGGAAAACCAGCTGAATATTCAGTAATGAGGAGGAAGTTACCAACACTTACCTAGAAGTCAAGAAACTTCAAAGTGATCTATTCTGTGTTGTTCCACTTCTCTACCCAACATGAAGACTTAGGAGCCAAGCTCGGGAGTCTCAGACCCAGGAAAGCTGGGTGCTCTTAGAAAACCATGTGATTGAGACACAGTTTTGCCTGATGTTTTGCTGCCTACTTTGGTTGGGTCCCTGTTGTTTTTTAGTTTGTATGCTCTTAACAACTTATTTCCTCATTAAGAGGCTGGGGCTTTGCCCACTGCTTTTCTTCCTCCCCTAGAAAGGACAAATGTTTTTTCTTCAAGAGCAGCTGAAATGATCTGACATTTACTTTATTGAGAAGATTCCCTCACCCAGATATTCTTCCTGTGATTTATGTTGGAACCACAGAGAGATGCACTGCACCACTGTCACGTGTCCCTCTCCCAGCTCCCCTGGCACGAGCCTTGCGTCAGCCGACCCTGGCAGAGAGCAGTCAAAAGGTCAGCCTGTGCACTGGCCAGAGGCAGAGGCAGCCCACAATGCCACCAGTATGACAGCAACTAGATGAGCCTTTAGCAGAGTTTAGCACATGCAGCCTCGACTGCTCAGTTCCCTTTGAGATGAAATATCCCTCCAGAGAGAGGAGCAGAAAGCCCAGACATGGGACAGAAAAGCTCATAGCTGAAGCAACCACAAGTGACACCCACTCATACAGAAGATATGACAGACAAATACCCTCAACCCCTTAGCATCAGCCACTTCAATGCTCCTCATTCTGTCCGGCGCCTCTGTCTCTCTCCTTCTGGTTCCCTTTCTCTTCTCTCAAGTGACCTCCTACAAGATAAGAATTCTTTCCCTCTGAGCTGAGTTTTAATTTGATGAAGTCAGCTTACATAACAGCTGAGTATCTGGATAAGAGCATTCTCTTTAACCCCAAATGAAGCGTCGGTCCTGTTCACGTTGCCCCACTTCTACAGCTTCCAGGCTCAGGCTGCTCTCAGCACTCACTCAGACTTCCTACATTCCTCCACAAAGATGTGCATTTTAGATGTAGATGCCATGGTTCTTTTTTAAAAAAAAACTAATCTTTATTTATTTGTTTATTTATTTTGGCACAGTCTCCCTACACAGCTCAGAATCATGATGATCCTCCTGTCTCAGCCTTCCCAGTGCTGGGATTACAAGGGTGCACCACCACACCTGGTTTTGGTGGCTGGCACGGCTTGCCTGGGGTTCCAGGGCCCGCATGGTATGCAGTACTGGGGATCGAACCTGGGTCCTTATGCTTGCCGGGCAGGCACTTAGACTGCCAAGCTGTCTCCCCAGCCCCTGTGGTTCTTTTAAGGGAAGGTAGATTTCTACTGAGCGGGATGAAGAGCAGAATCCCTGGACAGGAAGATTTACATGAAAACCAGCATGATTAAGGGTCATCACTGAAGAGAAATTCCAATTCTCCAAATTTACTGAGTTGCCCTTTTTATCTCAAGACAGACATGACTACTTGCTCTTGCCAAAACAAATGCAGTATGTATTAGACTCAAAACTAATAACATTTCCTTGCTCTTAGCAAAAGAAATGCTTAACAGCTCTGATAAATAACCACATATCTAAACACTAACAAAACATGATTCCTTCTCAACACAAACACACATACATTCACACACATTGTCCCTACACCACATCATACACATACACAACACCAGCTGCATCTCATTTCTGACATCCATTCAATCCCAAGACCCTGAATGTGTG
The DNA here is from genome assembly GCA_002564305.1 of Octomys mimax. Taxonomy (NCBI): domain Eukaryota; kingdom Metazoa; phylum Chordata; class Mammalia; order Rodentia; family Octodontidae; genus Octomys; species Octomys mimax. The sequence continues at coordinate 338 of NDGM011104494.1, read as the reverse complement.
GGAAGGGAACCCGCTCAGAACTGGATGCTTGAGTCCTCCACTGGGCCGCAGAAAGACGAGGCTTTCCTACACTGTCTTCCTGAAGTGACGCTCACAAAGTACACTTTTCTGTTACATGAAAAACTAAACAACTAATCATGTAACACACTAGAGTTTTTTACATTTTGTTATAAGGTTGTCTTAGACCCCTTCTAGGTCTCAGATCCAAAGCCTACAACACAAGATTTAAAGGCAAGTTCTCTAGTGCTATTCAGTAAATCAAGCAGCAGATTCATTTGCATGCTTCTCTCTCTTCATTCCCCCCTGCTCTAGAAACAAAAGACTTCAAATAGGGGCCA